>ML789432.1:94023-104870 GCA_009831015.1 Picea engelmannii
CAAGCTCATTATTGATTGGCTTAATGGGCGCGCTGATTTCCATGTAGCGGATCTGGCGAGCTGGAAGGAGAGAACTTGTGAAGCGACCAAACAGATTCATCATCTCACTTCATCTCACATCTACAGAGAAGAAAATAATGAGGCTGACCGGCTCTCAAAAAAAGCTTTGTATATGCCGTCGGGTTTCATTAGCTTTTCTCGATGGGAAGATGGAAATGAGGGACCATCCTTGAGGATCCTTCTTTGAGCGGCATAGCCTTGAAGGTTGCCCACCATTCGGATAGTCATTGGACCAGCCGTGTCTTGCTCCATCTTTGATTATAGCTTGGATTTGTTTTTGTAATAGGTATTCCATCTTAGTTTTTCTCGAGATAGACCAGCCACTTTTGCACTGTACACTTTTATATCCTTCTGAATATAAAGAGTATTTTTTTCGTTGAAAAAAAAAGAGTACATAATATATAAACGGAAACAAATTATTTTTCAAAGTAGAGAAAAAACTTATAATATTTAGAAGTATCAACTTACCTTCAGCTTTATTGATATTATCTCTAAAACCCTCTAATAGATTCATCATATTGGTAAAGTAATTTTATTTTATTTACAAGAAAAAATAATGACATTCGATAAACTACTTTATCAAAAAAAATAATAATAATATTTATACGGAAACAAAAAACAAATTATTTTTCAAAGTAGAGAAAAAACTTATAATATTTAGAAGTATTAACTTACCTTAAACTTTATTGATATTATCTCTAAAACCCTCTAATAGATTCATCATATTGTTTAAATGTGGTAAAGTAATTTTATTCTATTTACAAGAAAAATAATGACATTTGATAAACTACTTTATCTAAAAAATAATAATAATATTTAAACTATTAGCTTATTTTAACTAGTGTTAGTTACACTTGCTATCATTCACTCACCTCATTGGCACCATGTCCGGACACCATCCATCTTCGCTAGCAACCTTTCCCAGTGACTGCTCCACTGCTATCACGATAAATAAGACTCCATTCGCCCAATTTCAACATCACTACATGGTACCTATCACTATGGAGCTATGAATGTAGTCCGTCATTGGTCACATGCAAACCATGTTACTCTAGTGATCTAACAAGTCTCCCTCCAAGAACCTCACAAGTGTGGCCATTACTAGTTATCATCACCAAGTATTTGGATCGTTTGATGGATTTTACTCTGAATTATGTCCCCCCCTCCAACATTATTTTCCCTTCTTGCAAAGTTCGACTCTGGTTTGTCCCGTTTGCAACTTCACCTCTCTCACAGTTGTTCGGCTTTGGGCCATCTCATATGCAATCTCACCCTTCTGACATAGTTACGTGCTAGCCTCGTTAGCATCCTTTATTTTGGTTTCATCGACGTAGTATGTTTCATCTACAACCTCTCCCTTTCATAGAGATTGGTTGTAGTCCCATCAACATCCTTAACTCTGGTCTTGTCATCAACCTCCTCTTTGGTCCCAGATTTATCGTTGTCCTTTGGATCGTTTCATGGATTTTATCTTGAATTCTCGTCCCTTCTATATTCAAGTTCTGCTTTGGTCCCATTAGCAACCTTAGCCCTAGTCTTGTCTTGTGTTGACTCACCTCACTTGCTTTGCAAACACCCCATGCTAACCCCACCCTACTTGCTCTCGAAATGGTTCATTTTAGCTTAGTTAGTTTTCTTGCAATTCTTTACATACCTTAAAACTTACAATTCTTTAAATTCAGAATAATTATTTTTCAAGATTTAGACTTTATTTTTTATATTTTTTTGTTTATAAAAAAAAAGAATAATTATTTTTCAAGATTTAGACTTTATTTTTTTGTTTATAAAAAAATAGAAATTTGAATAAAAAAATTATGTTATATTTACATCAAAACGATGTTATATTTCTTTTTTATATAATGCATACAATTTACATTATGTTAGCATTACACTAGCTTTATACTTTTCCTTTTATATAATGCATGTTATATATATGATGAAGAATCTATTCTATATCACTCAGCATTATATTGAAACCCACATTATATGCAACATTTTATAATAAAGTGTTTGTCGTAGGCACATTTCAATTGATTGAAGACCGTTATCAAATTTATGACCAGTGAACTTTTAGTGACCATCGTCAACACATGTACCATATAATGCAACCCCTAGCCTGTAGGTTGAAGGGAAGGGACCCTATAACATTGTCAAAGATCATTAAACTCTCAAAGAATACTATATTCTTTTGTTTGCATAGAGAAAGAAAAATATGATCAAAATCCAAAAAAATTGGATCTTCACTTCACAAATAGGGATAAACAATACTATTGGAAATTGTGGAATTTATGTGCACATGGAGGCTTGGGGTCTCATGTGGATTACAAGTCTCTATTAAAGGTTAAAAAAACAAAATCTATTACAATTTATTTTCATTTTGTTGAGTTAGAAATTTTCTTTTCCATTACACACATTCTTTTACATGTAGGTTATTACACACATTCTTTTACATGTAGGTTATGGATGGAAAAATATGAGGTGTCAAAAATAAAATAAAATAAAAAATCACAACCTTCTTTAAAGGATTCCTAAAATGAGAAAATAAAAAGTCACAACCTCCTTTAAAGGATTCCTAGAATGAGGATCACCCTTTGCAATTTATTCTAACTACCACTCTACGAAAGACCCTTCTATAAAATATAATTCAACAATGTCCCCCATTTTTTTGCAATTTGTTCTAACTACTGCTCTATGAAAGACCCCTCTATAAAAATTTGTGTTATAATGTTATGTTATAATATTATGTCATATTAAGTATCCCCTATAACTTTATATGTTAATTATGCCAATACTAATTTTATAAATCTTCAATCATGTTATAATAACTATGTTTACATTATAAATATTAATATTAACTTTATGCTAATTATGTCAACATTATACCAACATAAAATTATGTTTTACCATGTCTACATGAAAATTGTAATTTTACAATACAAGCAGTTATGTTATGATTTAACAAGGATATAACATTATGCTTAGCATGAAAATTGTAATTCTACAATGCAAGCAGTTATGTTACGATTGCAAACAATAATTATTTCAATTGTATTCAACGAGGAATAAAAATTTTAAAAGAAAAATATTTGTTATATGCTATTTGTATTTCATTATGATCTGATATCAAAGCACACTTGAATAACAATGGACGGTATCAATCATGACACCAATATTATAAATCATGATATCAATGTTGTCCTAACTACCTCAACATTATCTCTTTGTATCTTGTCACTCTACTAAGAGTGATTCCTTTAAATAGTAACTCTTTCCACTTTGTAAACAATGACTCAACTATTAGAGCCCCCAATAAATAAAAAATTGTATGTTATTTAAATTTTGTCATGCTATAATGTAATGCAAAATCATGACATTGAGTCTTTATCTTCTATACCAACATTATTCAAATTTAAGGCTTTACTCTTACTATATCGACGTTAATACATTTTAACATATCAACGTTAATACATTTTGACATGCGTGGAAGAAAACGTGTTTCCAAGAGACACGTCCTATTAGATTTGTTGATAGAGATGACGATAATGTCCTCCATGATGGTTCTATAGTTGAGATGCCGGACCAAAAAGATTAGACTTATGTAAGTAAAAATGGCAAATAAGTATTTTGCAATGACTTTTAAACATGACTTTTTTATTTGTTTCAATTATCCAAATAGGTTAAGAGACCTTTATGATTGTGTTTTGTGCTCGTTAACCTCACTAGGAAATCAACAAACCTCCAAAATGAAAAAAGTCTAACCTTAATCAACAAATCCCCATTTATCGATGAAAACCCATTCCCATACCAAATCTTGTCCAAAATTAGTAATCAAAGTTAGATGAAACCAATATAGCTGTACATTTAAAATAAAATATGGGAAGAAAGAATAAAAACTATAAACTTTCAAAGCCAACCAAATCCCATTCTATCTATGAAACCCGATTTCCAAACCAAACCTTCTACAAAATTATTAAATTATTAGTCAAAGTTAAAAAAAAAACCAATATAGATATATATTTAAATACATTTGTTGAAAAGTAAGAAAATAAACTATAAACTTTCAAAGCCATTCAAATCCCCAATAAACTATAAACTTTCAAAACCATCGAAAATCCCCGTTCTACCTATGAAATCCATCCCAAACCAAACCTTGTCCATAAACTTTCAAAACCATCCAAATCCCCATTCTACCTATAAAACCCATTCCCAAACCAAAGCTTGTCCAAAATTAGTAGTCAAAGTTCGATGATACAAAATATAAATGTATATTTAAAATAAAATATAATAAATCTTTCAAAGAGAGTAGGTAGAAGGAAGAATAAACTAAACTTTCAAAGCCAACCAACTTCTCATTATAAAAATGAAACCCCATTCCCAAACCAAACCTTCCAAAATTATCAGTCAAAGTTGGATGAAACGAACTATAAAAGTAAAATTAAAATAAAATAGAAACCAAATATAAAAGTATATTTAAAATAAAATATACATTTTTCAAAGACAGTAGGTAGGAAGAATAAACTATAAACTTTCAAAGCGAACAAAGAATTAAAAAGTTCGGAAAAAGCGCAATAATGGTCTTCTACCTAAAGGATCCAGATCCCCATATCCTAATCATATATAAAGAATAATTTATATACATACAAAGCCAACAAAAAGACAAAAGCTTAACAACCATTTTAAGAATTAAAACAGATCCTAAATCATATATAGGAAGAATAAATTTTAAACTTTCAAAGTCAACAAATGAGGAGAGTAGGAGAGTAGTAATGGCCTAAGCATTTTAAGAATCGGATTTTAAAATAAAGAAAAATTAAAAAGTTAATTTGAATTCATAAAAATATATATTAACCTAGTTAATTTTTAAGAATTAACCTAGTTGTTTTATTTTTGTTGAAAATGAGTTATTGAAGATTTAATTACATTTAAAATCCGAAAAAATAGTTATATCCAAATATTATTATTTTATTTGGAAATGAGATATTGAAGGTTAATTAAATTTGAAAAATATTATTAATTTATTTGGAAATGAGATATTGAAGGTTAATTAAATTTGAAACGACTTTACTTACATTCTTTTAAATAAAATATTTAAATTTGAAATTCGAAAAAATAATTATTTCGTTATTTATTATCTGGAAACGAGTTATTGAAAATTAATTAAATTTGAAATCCTAAAATATAATTATTTTGAAAAATATTTAGACTACAACTTTAATAAAATAATTTTAAACAAATTTCTTCCCACTCTTATAAAATAAACGTTCTTACAAAAAAAAAACTCTATTGAACGTTGCTGCTTCTGTCCTTGGAAATCGATTGAATTATCCCGTAACTGAATTATTTTCAAACCCTTCCGTTTTTACCCCAGTGACGTTGTGCGTTTATCCCAATCCCTCTCCCTTCCATATCCAGCTCAGTATTTATTTAAAAGGTACCATCGATCAATCCTTAACAAATTTCTCAATGTCGCAAGCTGTTTGATACAACTTAAAAAATCGTATAATGGTACGACGTTTTATTTCACACAACAGAAAATATTAAATATCAAAAGTATCGACCAAACCATAAAAAAACATTCGTACCAAATAAACATTTGATCAACACAACGATTAGCAAAAATATCCAATTTCATTAGATCATATGCCAGAAAGAGATCCCACTTAATATATAATAGATGAAAGTCAAGCCCGCCTAAAAGAAGAAACATGGCCCATGTTGATATATTTTTATAACAATTTATGGGATAGACCATAATGACTCCCAGGTGTATAGAAGAACTGAATTTCACAATATTAGACCTTGGAGATGGAATAGGGAGATCTCACTCCATTACAGTACAGCAATGAGATTCAAGGACAGAATTTGCCACTTCTAATACTACTACTACCATCATGGTAAACATTGATTGGTATAATTAGAAGATCTCTCTCCATTATAGTACAGCAATGTAATTCAAGGACAGAATTTGCCACTTCTACTACTACTACTGCTACCATCATGGTAATCATTGATTGGTATAATTAGAATTATAAATAACAAAAAAACATACACGGTTTCAAGGTAGAGAAGAAGAGCAAGCCACATCCTGTAGAGAAGAAAAGCAAGCCACGTGCCTAAAGAGACCTCCCGATATCCAAGGACAAATCAATAGAAATATGGAGGATCGGGACAATGCCCAGAAAGGCGCTAGAGACGACAGAATGCCAGTGACGATTAAACCTAAGGGTGATGAAAATTACTGCTACCATTAGTGACACCTGGTTGAAATATGAATGAAGTAGAAGCATTTCTGGCGTTACTGCTCTCTAATCTGATCTTACTGCTCTCTTCTGATCTTGACAGCAATGTACCTCCAATATCAGCTTACTGTTCTCACGCTCGCCTGGAGTAAGATATGATAAAAACAAACACGCTCGCTTGAAGGGAAAACCCGGTAGAACAAACACGCTCGCTTGAACGGAATAACAAAACGGATCACAAGATGAAAAAGCCCATCTTCAAGAAACACAAGACTAGACAACGAGGAGCCATGTCCAGGAATACTAAATCCATGGCCGACGCCACGAGAGAAGTGGGATAAAAACACTGCCCTACAGCATTACAAAAAGGGCGAGGAAGTGAGATAAAAAACACACTGCCCTAGAAGGCATTACAAAAAGGGCGAGGAAGACATTATGATGTACCAGCTGCTACCACATAGAAGGCTCTGGTCACAAGTGTTAAAACATAGAAGACCCGGGTTAGAAGGTAAAGGAGCCACTCTTAAGTAATGATGCCATCTCGAGATACTGAAACCACGGTCAGCAGAAGAGGAAACCAGACATAGAATCATACTGCCCACATGTCCACTTATTCATTTCATTACAGAAAGGGTGAGGAGGACAATTGGACATATCTGCGAACACATTGAAGGCCCTGGGTAGAAGATGAAGAAACCTCTCTTTAGTATTGAGGCCATGTTGAAAGATTCGGAAACCATGGTCACCACAAAGGGAAGCCAGAGATAAAACACAAAGACCTCCAACTTAATCTTTTCATCACAAAAAGGGTGAGGAAGACATTCTGATATATCTGCGAACACAGGCCGTTGTTAAAAGGAATCAGAAAAGAAACCCATGCCGTAGAGCCAAAAGACTCGGGAGAGATTGGAAGACTATCGGTGGCCAATGCAATGAAATGGAGGCAAATGTGGAAGTCATAGTACACGACTATGAGAAATTGGAAGACAGTTGAGGGCATTGGTCAATGCAATAACCTGAAGAAAGATGTGGAAATCATAGTACGAAGAACCACCCTGGAAGTATCAAGTGCCATGTCCAGAATCAATTATCACTGGTCGAAGCCACAAGGAGGATGCCAGTGATGAAACACGCATATGCCAACTTGTTCATTCCATTTCAATGAGGATGCCAGTGATCACACTTATGCCAAAAAATCTGACGTCTGCCTACACATGAAGACTCCGGTTGGAAGAAGCGTAAGGAACACCTCTATCCTGATTTGTGTTCTTCCTCAAGTAATGCACCTCCCATATCATCTTCTCGCGCCCGCCCGCCTGAAGAAACATACACGCTCGCTTGAAGGAATGACAAAACTGCACACAAACTGCACGGAAGCCCATATATTGGAGATGATGACCATGACATACAGCTAAGAGCCGATCTGGAGAATTTGAAGACCCGTGTCCACAATATATGCTCAATGCACACGTGGAAACCAAAAATAAAAGCAATGCCTTGCAGCCAGGAGCCTCCAGAGAAATTGGGGACAAATGAAAACAAGGCCAATAATATGCGGAAATCATAGAATAATGGGCCACTATGAAACCTTTTCCCAAAATTGCAAATAATAGGCACCGCTACATCCGTAAACAGGGACTTGACAGTTGATGCTGAAACATCTGAAGGCTTGGACTTGCACAAAATACAAAAAGAAATAAACATGCTCGCATGATCAACAAAGTCATGCTAGAAGAAACCTTTCTATACATGGGACTTAAAACTAATCAAAATGTGTTCAGAGCAATATAAATCAAACAGTATGACCAAACCTCTCTGTACAAATACACATACCTCTAACTCTACATCACAAATTACCAACATAAACAAGCTGAGAGATATCATCTCATCACTGCAATGAGGTAGTTGCAAGGGCTGCCAGCTACTGGAAGAATACATAAGGCTTTACAAATAGATCATTAAACTGCAAATGGCAGATCGTTGAATTCCAGTGGCTACAGAGCATAGAGAATTTGCCTTCCCGTTCCAAGCTACAGAATAACCTCACATACTGACAATATCGCGTGTATCACTATTCAAGCTACAGAACAACCTCCCATATATTGATGATTTCGGTTGAACTGAAAACACTGTATATCATAAACTGATCACATCTTCAAGAATATAAACAAACAGAGATCTAAAGCACTAAGCAATATCAATTTGTTCGGATTTGTCTACAACCCTAAAGTTGAATTCTCTCCCCGTCGGCCATAATACATAAACTATTGTGACTGATTACTCGACATGGCAAACAATCCCAATACCAAGCATTAGCTTCCTGTAAATACATCCTCTTGTAAGTYATCCTTATGTTTCCAAGTCCCAGGATTGTTTCATATAATCCTGCACCTATAAAATGTAGAGAACATGGATACATATCTGTACTTTTAGAACCTTACATAAACAAATCATGTTTTCGCACCAAAAATCACCTCACTTGCTGAATACTGCTTTCACACCGACTCTTCAAAACCATGTTAATCTACCGCCCTGCACAATTTCAGTTTGAAGAGGCAACTTGTGGAGGACTATAACCATAATGACTTTTAGAAATTACTCACACACTACCTAACAGACAAATAAATAACCAACCTCTCAGATAATGTTTTGGGAACAAAAATCACCTCACTTAATGAATACTGCTTTCAAACCCTCCCTTCAAAACCAAGTCAATCTACCGGCCTGCACAATTTAAACTTGGAGATGCAACTTTTGTCGAGGACCATAACCATTAGGGACTTTCAAAAACTACTGCGACACTACCAAACAGATGAATAAATAACCAACCTCTCGGATAATGCTTTGACATGGAAAATCACCTCACTGAATACTGCTTTCAAACACACCCTTCAGAACCATGTTAATCTATCGGCCTGCACAATTTCAGCTTGGAGATGCAACTTGTGGAGGACCATAACCATAAGACTCTAAAAAATTACTCAGCCACACACTACCAAAGAGTTGAATGAATGGTACAATCATTACCAAATAGATAAATAAATCTACACTCCTTAGGTTTTCCAAAACACCGAAAGATATGGGCTCAAAAAAGATTCAGATCTATACACCTGATAAATTTTGATGTTTGCATCTTCAATGAAGCTGCAAGTGTAACGAATTCTGCCTGCTATGATCGAATTGAAAATAATGAGTATAAATTCCCTGCAGCCCAAGAATCAATCATGTCTCATATCAGACATAGAAATAGTAAGAGACACTGTCAATTACATATACACTCAACTAAACGAAAATAACAGACAATAATGGACCACAAAACCCCTATATAGATTCTGCCGATTCTGTAAATCTTCGCTGTCCGTATCTTTGCGGAAAAAGTTGCAAGATAACATTCTGCTTTCTATGACCGATGTGCAAAGATGAAGAGTATAAATGCCCTGCAGACCAAGGATCAATCATCTCTCAAAACAGGCATGGCAATAGCTAAACAAATAGCTCAACAAATACATCTACAAACCCCCAATTGAACTCTTATTCTGAGGCCATTAATCAAAAGTAACAATCTAAATAAAAAGTGAAACAGTATTTCAGGACTATATGATTGATACTCCCAACCATAATAGCCGAGTGTGGATGGACTTGATCATCCCCTCATCAGATCTACTCCAAATAAACCAAAAAGAGCTGATCTTCGGCAACAAACCATAACGCAGAAAAAGCGGAGGTCCTCTTATAAACCATTCTCCTCACTACCTGAGATATAATTTCACCAAAACCAAATCACTTGAGGAAAGTCTTGAAAAATAGGACTTCGTTCGACCTTCCTCTTAAAACAAATACCTGAGAGAAAAACCTAGTTTACCGAAAGAGTCGGTTAATCCAGACCACCGAGACAGATAATGTCAAGTTCTATAAAATCATACAGCAAGTAGAAAGTTAACAAATAAAACTAAACCCATTAGAGATTGCACTGGGGAAAGGCAGAAACACTGACAGAAACCTCGAATGACCGCGTCTGGAAAGAGATACTATCAAGAGTCAGCTATGCTAACCTACACAAGACATTGGGAATATAGAATACAAGTATTCAACAATAACAGAAAATATAAGGATGAAATTAGGAACAGAGAACACCAATGAAGTAAAAACGTACGCTTCCGTATTCTGCTAAAAAATTGACAACCCTACACGACGAATTAGTTTAAAACCCTATCCAAGCCGGCTAAGATGAACATCCATCGCACTTTCCCTTCCATCCCAATGGAGAGATGGGTTGTGGAAAAAATCCGACTGAACAGAAAAACATCCATTGCAGTTTACCTTTTCCCTTCCATCCCAGTTCAGGGATGGGGGCATCCCAGTTCAGGGATGGGGGCAAGAACGATTGGATGTGGTTTTCGAGTAGCTAGAGCTCATCAATTTATAGGCGGACTGGGGTAAATGGACGGTGAAGATGAAACGGTGGGAGAAGATGGACGAACGTGATCAAAGGGCCGGCTGGAAAAGAAAAAGAAGGCATGGCGTGCATCGGATTCCAATCTTTTCCCC
>ML789432.1:120367-134111 GCA_009831015.1 Picea engelmannii
ACTTGGGCATGGAGGATCCAGTCGAGGGTTGTGGTTGTATTGTAATGTAGGTTTGATTATAATGCAGCAGTGACTTGTTCCAATATTTCCCTTTGTTATCTTATTTCCTGTTATGCTGAAATGCTCGTGCATGGAGGATCCATATGAGTTGTTGTAGTCGTATGATAATGTAGGTTTGATTATTATGCTGTTGTGACATATTTCAATGTCTGAAACTTGAGTTCAAGAGTGCTCTTGAGCCTGAGTTTTTATTCACCAAGCTACTTGAAAGTCAGATGCCCATGGAAGACTTGTTCACCTTTCTCACTAGGTCTTCCCTCTGCTCACCTTTAAACTCAAGCCACTGACTGAAGTTAATGAAAACCTCATTTCCCTATGCATTGCTTGTCCAGTTTCTGTGTTAAATCATTCTTGTACTAAGTTTTGTCCATTTGACCTCCACTCATAAACCTACCTCCACAAACATTCTAATGGGTACTGGGCTTATCCTCTTCCAATCTGAGGGTGACTCTCAGTGCTAACATTCATGGCGTCATTGTCAGGGAACGAATTGAAGACATTTCCCTGGGATTGAACAACAAAGAAATTTTGATTCTAAAGGTGCATAAAAAATCAATAACTTGAAGATTGCAACTTGCACCTGGCGACTCCACTGTTTCAGTTGTGGCTCCCAAAGACAGACACACGAGGTCTACTCCACAGCTGCCCCTAAAAACACCTGAAGCTAACCTAGAAAATATTATCAAGAAAGGAAAGACCTCTCAAGAAGGCCTTTCAACTGTTGTACCAAGTGATTCTGGTAATTTACATGATTCTTCTTTTAAAACTCTAGTAGTTGCATCTAATTCTCATGTTATACCATCTATTGGAGTTTCCAAAAGTTTAAATTTTGGAAGTTTTCATATTGAACTCCCCCCTTCTAGTCTTCATTTGGAAGGAGGAAGTTTTGAAATTCATGTTTCCCCTGATATTGTAAAGTGGCTTAGACCTAGAAACTTAGAAGATTTTCCCACTTTGGGTTTTCCTACTCCTCCTTCTGTCAAAGTTGTTGCATTTAAAGAGGGGGAAACTTCTTTTCCCTTGAACCCCATATCATTCTCCTCTGACACTCAATTGTTTCCTCTTTCTCCTAGAAACACAGCTACAGTCCTACCTACCCAAACTCCATCTCCCCCTGGTTCTCCTATAGTTCACATCCCGATGGCAGGTGTTAATCCTCCCAGAAACATAATGGATGCCATAATGAATGCTAGATATGCCCCTCTTGTTTTACCTCAGCCTAAGAATGTTCTCCCAGCTGGAGACTACCTTAAGTACATGCCCAAGTTCACAGGGGAGGAAGACATAACTGTAGAAGAACATCTTTTAGCTTTTTATAGTTATGCAGATAATCGAAACATTGCAAATGAAGATGTGTGGATGAGAGTTTTTATACATAACCTTGATGGCGAGGCTAGGAAATGGTTCAGGGGCTTAATTCCTGGATCTATTGATGGGGTTGAGGCTCTGGATGATTCATTCTTAAGACATTGGGGGGATAAAAAGGATTTCCTTTATTATATTACAAAAATTGGGTCACTGAAGAGAGGAGGGGGGGAATCTGTTTCAGACTTCTCAAAGAGATTTAATAAAATGTACAATAAGATTCCCACTCAAATAAAGCCTACAGAAACCTCTGCTAAGATTACTTATGTCAATGCTTTTGACCCTGAGTTTTGCCTCCTGTTGAGAGAAAGAAGAGCTATCTCTTTAGCTCATATGCAAGATGCAACCCTTGAAGTAGAGTCTAATATATTGGCAGCTGACAAGCTCATAAGTAAATATGATAGAGACAGAAGGAGAGCTAGGTTGGAAGCTTCAACCTTTGATTCCTCTGTTGCCCACCCTCAAGTGGATGAGTTGACAAAATTGGTAAAATCACTTTCTGCAGAAATGGAGAAATTGAAATTTGAACGAAGGCAGAGTATAGGAACCCCCAGAATGTTGATAATAGGGGTAACTTCAGAAGACCCAATAATGCCCCTTAGATCACCCAAAGAGATAACATGAATAGAGATAGGGATGATAAAAAAATCCAAGCCCCTCTCCAAAATAACCTTGTTACTGATGAAGAAGGAGAGGAAGAAGATGCAGATCCTGAAATCCATTGTCTCGGTGACACCTCTTCATCCCCTCATTTAACTCAATCTACATATGAAGAGGCTCTCATGGGCAGCCAACTAAATGAGCTGAGCAAAGGGGAAAGGACCAGTGGCAATCCAAATAGATACAACCTCAGGTCCAAGAAGAAAGAGGGAAAGCCTGACATTCCCGGGCAACCTACAAGAACATAGCATCTTGTTAAGGAGGTGGTAGCTAGAAGCAAAGAAAAAGAGGCACAAGACCCCCAGACAGTGGTTAAGAGCCCTACCCCAGAAGTTAAGGAGATTCTTAAACCTCCCTCCTCTTTTATCTTTGAGCATGAGATTCAAAAGATTAAGATCTACGTACCTTTCTTGGAGCTAGTTAAGCACGAGGATTTCAAAAGGTACCTTTCCAAAATGTTGCAGCCTGAACCTTCATCTCATCCCACAGACTCAATCAACCTCCAAGATGAAAAACCAGTTGTCATATTAGGACCTTTGGTAGAGGACAGGGATGACTCCTCCCCTCCTTTCTATACATCATTGAACATTCATGATAAAGTACTACACAACTGCTTGATGGATTCAAGGGCATCTCACAACCTCATGCCTAAGACTGTCATGGATGAGCTTGGGTTGGAAGTTACAAAAACCTACCATGACCTGTACTCATTTGATTCCAGGAAGGTGAGGTGTCTTGGGGTTATCAAAGACCTAGCTGTCTCCTTGTTCCAATTGCCAATGAAAAGTGTGGTCATGGATATTGTGGTGGTTGATGTCCCCCCTAAGTTTGGAATGCTCTTGTCTAGATCTTGGATCAAAAGACTAGGGGAAATTTGCAGATGGATCTTTCATATGCCACCATTCTTGTGTTTGGGAGGGAACATAAAAGGCTTTATAGGGAAGCACAACTTGCTTACATTATCAGTGATGAAGCAAATCCAACCAACCACCCTATTTTTGCAATAGATACTGATTTAGGAACTAGTATGTTACAACTCACTGACACTCCTCAAACACCTATTGAAATCAGAAAGAAGCCCATCACCTCTTGTGAAGACCCTCCTCCCAATACCTTTGTTTGGAAAATGTTTTTTGATGGAGCCTCTTCTCGGGAAAGTGCTGGTGCTGGGGTAGTGTTCATTTCCCCTACCCAAGAGACCATACCTCTGTATTATAAGCTTGAATTTTAAACAATAAACAATGTGGAAGAATATGAGGTGCTTGTTTTGGGTTTGAGAGCTGCCAAAGACATGAAGATTGAGGAGCTAACAGTGTTTGGAGATGCAGAGTTAATTGTTCACTAAGTCAAAAATCTGTATCAAGCTAAGCACCCTAGGTTAAGGGCCTACATAAATGAAGTCTGGGATCTTGTTGATAGTTTCTTCTTGGATTTTAATATTTCGTTTGTTCCAAGAGAGGAGAACATTGTGGCCGATTCCTTGGCTATCTCAGCAAGTAATTTTAGGGTTCCTTTGCCGCCCAAACTCAAGTATGATGTGGAATTGAAGTATAGACTCTCTATACCTGACAATGTCAAACATTGAAAGGTTTTTTAGGATGATATTAAGATAAAATGATTTCTTGAGACCGTGGATGAATTTTCTGATTTACATATTGATCAGGATTAGGACACTGAAGAAAACCCCCGTGCTGATATTTTTCAGAATAAAATTGTTGACCATCATATTGTTCAGTTGCCAAGTAACCATATTCCAAAGGGACTTGTCCCCTTGGAGAGATTGTTTGACAGAAACGATGTTGTTGTAAAGGTTAAAGGTTCAACTGAAGATGATGATGTGACTGAATGTAATTTAGGAACAAAGGAGGATCCCAAATATGTCAAATTGTCTAGCAGTTTGTCAAAGGAGCAAAGGGTTGAGTATGTCAAGCTTTTGAAGGAGTTTGTTGATGTGTTCGCCTAGAAATATGAATATTTGAGGACATACGACACCAACATCATTGAGCATAAGATCCCTTTGAAAGAAGAGTCCAAACCTTTCAGGAAGAAACTCAGACAGATAAATCCCATGCTGCTGCCTGTTATGGAGAAAGAAGTAAAAATGTTGATGGATGCCTACATCATCATCCCTTTGAGATATTCAGAATGGGTGGAAAACTTGGTTCCTGTGAGGAAGAAAAATGGGGAAATCAGGTTATGTGTTGATTTCAGGAATTTGAATAGGAGCTCCAAAAAAGATAACTACCCCTTGCCAAAGATGGAGCACATTTTGCATAGAGTGACTGGTACATCCAGGATGTCTATGATTGATGGCTTCTCTGGCTACAATCAAATATCCGTTGTGCCTGAAGATAGAGAGAAGAAAACTTTCACTACTCCTTGGGGCACATTCATGTATGCTAAAATGCCCTTTGGATTGATGAATGCAGGAGCAACTTTCCAGCGAGCCATGGACATTGCCTTCATTGGGGAGAAGGACAAATTTGTGGTTGTTTATCTGGATGACATTACAGTGTTCTCAGAATCTGATAAAGAGCATTGTCATCATATGAAGAAAGTCTTCCTGAAGTGCAGAAGGTTTGGTCTCTCCCTCAATCCTAAGAAATATTTGTTTGCTATGAAAGAGGAAAAGTTATTTGGGCATGTTGTGTCAGCTGAAGGGGTAAGAATTGATTCAAGAAAAGTAGAGGCCATCCATGCCTTATCTTTTCCCAGATCTAAAAAAGAGGTTCAGTCTTTCTTGGGTAAATTCAACTTTTTGAGAAGATTCATTTCTAATTTTGTTGAGTTGGTTAAGCACATCACAGTCATGCTTAAAAAGTGAAGCGAGGTGAAATGGATTGTTGAGTCCAGAAATTATTTTGGCCAAATCAAAAGGGCTTTGACTGAAGCACTTGTCCTCATCAGTCCTGATTATTCTAAGGAATTTATGATATTTTCTTTTGCCTCATGTGATACATTGGCTATTGTTTTGATATAGAAAAATACAGAGGGGTTAGAGAAGCCTATTTCCTTTTTCAACAGAGCATTGAGGGATGAAAAAATGAGATATGATATCATGGAGAAGCAAGCATATGCTTTGGTCAAAGCCCTCAAGGATTTTAGAATCTATGTTCTGCATTCAAAGATTATTGCATATGTCCCCTCAGCCTCAGTAAAGGAGATATTGATCCAGCCTGATATAGATAGGAGGAGAAGCAAATTGATTACTAAAATTCTGAAGTTCGACCTGGAAATAAAGCCCACTAAAATGATAAAAGGCCAAGGTTTATCCAGACTGCTGGCTAAATCAAACTGCAAGGCTTTAGGGGTTAATTTCATGAACATAAATTCAGAAAATCAACAAACTGATATTGATGATAAAGACTCCCATGTCAGCCTAGACTTAGCAGTATGCACCTAGTATAAAGACATCATATATTTTCTGCAGAAGTTGAGGCCTCCTAACTGAAATTTGCATTATGGGCCGACAGGATTACAACCAAAAGTTCACTTGGCATTTCCCCTTTTCAGCTTGTGTATGGGGTTGAGGCTATTTTTCCTACTCAACTCGCCTTGCCTGTGGAAAAGTTCCTCCAAGACTACCAAGGAGAACCCGATGATATGGTCAGAAGGATACAACAGTTGGTAGAAGTACAACAGACCAGGGAGCAATTGCTTGATAAAGTGCAGGATCATCAACAGAAAATAAAACGAGCCTTTGACAAGAGGGAAAGCAAGGAATATTTTCAGCTGGGGGATCTGGTGCTCAAGTGGGATGCCCCCAAGCAAGACAAAGGAAAACATGGTAAATTCGAACCTTTATGGATTGGTCCCTTCAAGATTTCTGAAGTATTTTCAAATAGCACTTATAAGTTGCAGAACTTGGAGGATTTCAAAGTTTTTGGTAGCCCAACCAATGGGCACTTTCTAAAAAATTACTTTGTTTAAGCCGTGATCGGCTTCCCACCATTGTAATTACCACTTCCTTTTTATTTCTATTTTGAATAAGAGACTCTATGACCCAAAATCTAAGGCATTGAAACTATGCGTTCTTGGCAGCTCACAGGGAGCATGCCATCCCCTGTGGAGACAACGTTATCGCATGAAGTTGTCAAGAGTCATATGTGTTTATTGTTAATACCTAAGTCTGTACCCTTGCATCATCTCTCTCTCTCTCTCTCTCTCTCTCTCTCTCTCTCTCTTCTGCACCACCACGTCTTAGAATCTTTCCCTCTGACTAATAAAGTCGTCTTCCCCCTTTGTTGACGACCTAGTTTCCCTTGGTGTCTTAACTGACCAAGTCCTGACCCAAATCTTTTTTGTTTTTCTCGAGGAAGGACGAGCACTCATCATCATTTTGTCTCAAATTACTGGTCATTTTTTTTCCTGAGCCCACAACAAGTCATCCAAATCCTTGTTTACACGGGAAGCAACCATGAGCATAAAGCCCAACACTCAAAGCAGTCTATTGCGGGCTCGAAGCAAGAAAACAGATAGGTTTGTTTTCCAACGATGGGGATCCCCTGTGAAGTTCAGATTAGCAGCCCCCAAGCATTCAAAATTATAAAGTTGTGCAACGTTTAGCGCCAGACAGAAGCCCCAAAGTTGTAGATCAAGCACCACGTGTCCTTCTCCATCAGACGGTCATGATTTACTTCGGGAATTTGGTATTCAGGAGTTTTGGTTTCTCCCCTTTTGTTTTCATCCGGAGTGTTTTCTCCCAAAGTTAAAGATCAAGCGCCACACGTCCCTCTCCATTAGAAGATCGTGATTTACTTCAGGAATTCGGGCTTCGAGAGTTTCAGCTTCTCCCCTCTCATTTTCATCTAGAGTGTTTTCTCTCGAAGTCCTCTGATCGTTGTCGCGTATCCATCCAAATCTAACGGTGGTAGTTTTCTTTGGGACTTTGGGCTTCGGTAGTTTCAGGACTTTCCCTCTCGATTTCCTCTGGAGTAATTTCCCTCGGAGTTGCAGATCAGGTGCCACACATCCTTTGGAATGGACAGTCAATATTTACTTCGGGAATTCAGGCTTCGGGAGTTTCAGCTTCCTCGCTCTCATTTTCCTCCGAAGTGGTTTTTCCCGGAGTCCACAGATCCCTGTCGCGTTTCCTCCTCAAATCGACGGTCGTCGTTCACTTCAGAGCTCCAACTCTACATGCAGATCGCCCTCGAGCGCTGAAGTGCCAAAGTACGTGGCAGTCATCAGTCCAGGCATGTGGCGCTCTCATCATTCATGACACCTGGCATCCATATGGTGCCAACACATGCCACCTCTCTTTTCATGACATGTTAGCATAGTGACGTCTGGCCACCATGTCAAATCATCCTCCGGGAATTGTTCTTGTTTAGCGCCATATCCAAGCGCGGTTAGAATGATCCTAAAGTTGGTAGGCGGGTAAACTTTAGTGGGGGTGCTAAATTGGCAGGGTTGCCCATATCGCGGAACGTGACTAGATCAACGACCATGTTTCATTACGGGGACGCAACATGCTTGAACGATAAAATTCTTGAGTAGTCCCGCAATTGAAACCATGGTATAGTGGAAGAGCTATGTGGTGGAAGGTGGTGAATTGCGGGCTCAAAAGCGATGTGAATCCAAACCACTTATGATGGCCCAACAATCACGTGCTTATATAACGACAAATGTGAGAGAAACGTGTAGCCGCCCCTAAGCGTTAAGCCTCACCCCGATTTCGAGGAGAGATCAATTAAGAAAAAAGGTCGTGGTTGAAACCTCAACTCACTCCATAAATAAAAGTCATGGAGGGTATGGCCATGGAGACAAAACTGTCAGCCCGAGGTACCACGATGGACGGTTGTTCCTGCAGGCCCATACTGAGCTGAGTTTTTGTCTAACAGGAGGATACATGCACAGTCTGACAGAAGAAGGTGCAGGCGAAAGGCTTTGAATGGAATGGCCAGATCTGAGTATAAATAGATCAGTTCAAGACTTTGTCATGGTCGTAAACTAGTTGAGTAGAGCTCCCTACTATGTAATTTTTTATGCCAGAGATGTTCTCTGCTTATGTATATGATTTGAGACTTTCACATTAATAGAAGTTAGTTCCTTTCATTTTCTTGTGTAAACTGTGTTGAAACACTCGGGCATGGAGGATCTAGTCAAGGGTTGTGATTGTATTGTAATGTAGGTTTGATTATAATGCAGCAGTGTCCTATTCCAATATTTCCCTTTGTTATCTTATTTCCCCTTATGCTGAAATGTTCGTGCATGGAGGATCCATACAAGTTGTTGTAGTCGTATGATAAAGTATGTTTGATTATTATGCTGCTATGACACATTTCAGTGTCTGAAACTTGAGTTCAAGTGTGCTCTTGAGCCTGAGTTTTTCTTCACCAAGCTGCTTGAAAGTCACATTCCCATCGTAGACTTGTTCACCTTTCTCACTAGGTATTCTCTCTGCTCACCTTTAAACTCAAACCACTGACTGAAGTTCATGAGGACCTCATTTCCCTATGCATTGCTTGTCCAGTTTCTGTGTTAAATCATTCTTGTATTGAGTTTTTTCCATTTGACCTCCACTCATAAACCTACCTCCACAAACTTTCTGATGGGTAATGGGCTTATCCTCTTGCAATCTGAGGGTGACTGTAAAAGCTAACACTGCCTATCTAGTTTGCACCTCTCCCACGCTCTCTGAGGTCGATGGTTGACGATGCCCATGCAACTTTGAAATGATTGATTCTACGTATGACCCTCAATCTGGATATACCTCTGGATCTTATTCGTGCGGAGGATATGGACACTACAACTCATAAGTACAATATATTTGTGATTGATGCAAAGGATATGATGGCTCTCATAATTTCATCTCACCCCGTGGCTTATAACTTCTAGCCTTCCCCGAATCACCTGCTCATACTTTCTTTTATCATGTCTCTCCTCCCTAGTTCGAGTTACCCTCCTCTCCATATTCGCCCCTTCTTTTGAAAACCAGAGACTGAGTTCATCCCTCGAGAGAGAGGAAAATCAAGGTGAGCTTCAAGCAGTTTCTATGAACCCCATGGTCGCAGTCGCTGTGAATTTCGGTCATCTGGTTTTCCCTGTAATTGTTCCTGTCACTCTATAATGAATTGTCACTCCTCTATCCCTATCACCATTGTCAAAGAGGTCATCATGCCTCCTTCCTCTCCCCCATCCTTTGTTCTGACTCCCCTCGCTCCTAATAGTGGCATTGCCTCCAACTCCCATGTCCCGCCACTTCCTTCTCTGGTTTTCACAGATATTCAGCGTGACCTTATCCTCACACTACATAGGGACAACGACAAGCAAAAATTTAGGCAAGAGGTGATAGAGAAGAAATCATAATGGTTCTTGGACTCAGTTGTTGCATATCTAGGTCATCGACGTGGTCAAGAGGAATTACTTCAAGCTGTTATGGAGCCTGTTATCCCCGATTTCTAGGGATAACTAGGAGATCATGTCTCGAGGCCCACAGGTCCTAGACATAGAGTACCGAGAGTAGGATTGACCTGAGCATGGCCCTCGAGGGCCCATCCTTTTCTTATTTCATTAGATTCGTCTTGTCAACAACAACAACATCCATCACCATCGGCTTGGTCTTGTATCAGAGAAGACTCTTGCTCCATGAGGTAATTGGTCCAGGTATCGTGGTATGTGTCACTTTTGATCATTATAACCTTTAAATGTATGCATCTAATTCCTTTTATTTCTGATGACTACTTGGATCTTACATTGACCCACTTGACCATGCTTGGGGAGATTGACTGGGTGCCCTAGCAAGCCTGTACCCATAGGTTTTGGTTTTCCACTGGGGGGTTTCTAAAGAGCCATCATCCGCTCCCATCATACCATCACTTTTCCATCTTGTCTCCCGCTCATCTGTCCCATTCCCCTTGTTCGGGCATTAGGATGATTTATTTGTGGGGTTGCACCTTATCTCGTGGGAAGAGGGGGCTAAAGGCCCAGAAGGTAAAAGCAACTGGTAAAAGACAAAAGCCTAAAAATGAAACCTCGAGATGCTTCGCCCAGGGATCCCCGAGAAGGCAATAAAAAGCCTCTCAGTAAGAAACAAGAGGGACCCGAAAAAAAAATAACAAACAAGACCTAATCAAGAGGATAGGGGGTCTCATCACGAGCCAACCTATTATGTTCATGGGTACCTAACAGCATGGCATTGCCACCATTTGGTTACCACGCCAGGGCAGTGACCTTTGGTTGCATGGCCAAGGGAAAGGGGGTCTCATCACGAGCCAGCCTTATCACTGCTATGAAAGTAGTTGTGGGTAACACTGTCAGCTCTGGTCACCATGCCAAGGCAATGTCCTCTGGTTAGCCCTTGAATAAAAATAAAAAGAAGAAGAAAAAGAAAATAAAGAAAAGAATAAAGGTAAAAGGGGCTTGGAAAAATTTACATCCATGACAGGTACAACTCACCTTCTACAAAGGCACCCACAGGTAATATCATGCATCCCTGACTCTCACTCTACCCGTATGTCTGGATATCCCTTAAAACCACTTCACCTAGCCCAATAGGGTATCTTGTCCTTTTTCTCAACCTTGTATTGTAGGCTTTTTTTGAGTCTTTGAGCTATTGAATGATATATCAGGGATTTTATGCATATGTTTGATAAAATTGATGATGAAATGTGATTGACATTGCTATGATCCATGTGACTAATGAGCCCATGGAGGGTATAGTTTTTGATGTGCAGGACCATGCCCGACGAACAGGTACCACGTGGATCAGTACACATGGGGAGATGATTAGTTCGGACCTCCATGGGGCTGAAGAGCCCATCAGATGGTTGTTGAGACCTCATCAGAGGGGCAGAGACAGGACAATGTTTGACCGAGGTTTTGCACCGAAGAAGAGGAGGACGTTCCATCAGGGGCACTTTGGCTGAGCCAGACCTAGGGGGATTGACCCACTTGCAGTGGAACGTTGGCCCTAGATGACCCAGGACGTCACCAGGAGGCTTGTGACGTCATCATGAGCATATGGTAGATGGACAGGGTTGTTAGCACGTGTGGCAGTTTGGAAGAGCCCAAGGAGGGCTAACGTCTGGCCTCTGGATGCTGCACTGGCCCCAAAAAGGCCTAACGTCTCCCTCAGGAGGGCTTGACGTCTCACCTTTTGCTCATTTAGGGTTTTAAAATAACATTTAATGTAGAAACAATATGATTTTGGTTTAAAGCCTTGTTGGCTAATTTTTATGACCTAAAATTAATTAAAGGTCATGATACAGTATATATTGAGGAGTTTTATCCTCATTTTTACATAACACAACTCACTCTCCTAGTGAGATCTGATTTTTGCGCCCTTGTTGGGTATTTCATCTTTTTGAGTGAGGCGCACTTGTTGAAGGAAGGCTTTTCTTGGCATTTTTGGCATTTCTCTTGAAGGAAGGTTTACAACTAGGGTTTGCAATGCTATTTCATCATGATATGTAAGTGTTTTTTTCTGCAAAAATTCTTAATTGAATGGTTGTGGTCTTATATCTTGCATTTATTATAATTTTTGCTAATCTTAAAACCCTAGGGGACAAACACACAAGTAGGTCGTTGTCTCATGTCCCCTAAAAGAGAAATTCTCAGCCATCGAAGAAGGAAGGAAGAGCCTAGCTATTGCTACACTCTTGTTACGTCTCCCCCCTGTGCTAGCCGTACCTTTTAAAGTTCAAGAAGGAGGAGACGTCCCAGGCCTAGGTCATCTACACCTAGGGTCGTCCTGCTTCTAGGGTTTGGTGATAGGGCCTTGCTTTTGCAACATTCTCCCTCACCTCACTCTCGTGTCTTGATGCTAGTCGTTTTGCCAAGATAAACCTAATGAAGGAGGAAAGAGCACGAGGCCTTGCTTAAGCAACACCAGAGTGAGCCTCTTTCCCCTAGGGTTTTGATTATGGGGCCCTGCCATTGCATCACTTCAGAACCCTTCCCTCTAGTCCTTAGCCTTTTCCCTTCAACCTTACGTCCTCTCTTGAATTGACTCCATTTACCCTTAGGCACTGATCTTAGGTCTCCAACGTTGAAGTGATAGTGGTCAAACATATCTTAAACTTTTATAATTTGAAACCCTAACTAACTACTAACCCTAATAAGGCTGACATTATCCTTAGTTATTCCATCTTGATGCAGCGTTTGGTCTTTATAAGCAATTAGATGGTGTTTTAAAGCATTTATTGAGTAAGGGATTGATTGGATACATTGTTTGCTACATCATCTCGATATTTATTGATGAATTGACATTGTTCCATTGCTATTATTGATAAACATTGATCTCATCAATATCTATTGTATAATTGTCAATATATTGATATCAGATAGTTATATGAAGTACTAACCCATTGAATCATAGCCTGCATATATTGTTTTGCTATTGCTTTGTTCTGGGTAGGTGTTCTCATTTGGGGCTACACTTCATTATTGGCTATTTAGCCAGACTATCTGATCTTGGTGGTAACCTGTGAGGAGGGACTTTTACTTTGACCTTTATACCTTGGCCTCTTCAAAACCCCAAGTTACCGGGGACGTCTCCCCTGGGCCTAACCTCCCTAAATAGAAAGAAGCTCCCCATTGTGGTGACATTTGGTGGGGTAGGTTCCTGTTACGCCAGTTTGGCCTCTATCCTCTAGCCATTTGACCTAGCTACAAATTGTGCGATAATAGAGCCCAAATGGCCTGATTCATCCAGACATGCATTTCCTAGTAGTTATTAGAGAAAATAGTTTTTTATAGCTTGTTCAGTTTTGGTTTTTCTGGTTTCAATATGGACAACAAAATCACCAGTCCATCTCCTTTGGTATGTTCAAATTTCTAACTATGTATATCTCATATCAAACTTGATAACAATATCTATCTTAAGTTGTTATAATACTATTTTTTGGAACTTAAACAATTGGTGGTGGGGCCGGTTTCCAGTGTTGGCGATCTCATCACCAACGTCATGGACATATGTTGTAATTTCAGATATTGACAGGTAATGCAAACTCTAACTTAAAAAAAAAAAAGTGTTGAAAAATAGTGCAAATTGCGATCTTTTAACAAAAAAATTTAAAAATGAACTTAAAAAAAAGTAAAATATAATTTTTTGGGGAAAAAAATTTAAAAATGACACTTAAAACACAAAATCTAAAGCAAAAAATTTGAAAATAAATAAATTAAAGCAACAAAAATTGAAAAAAATACCTTGAAAAGGCAATTTGTTTTGTAAAAAAATTAAAAAACAATCTTAAAATAAATAAAATAAAAAAATATATATTTAAAAAATAAACTAAAACATAATATATATATATATATATAGATAGATAGATAGATAGATAGATGTTGCCGGAAGAATGGGGGTTCTCTGCGGTTTCTCGTTTCCGCAACACCACGCACTTAACCCTCCCTAGCTAGAGCGGTCTCTTTGCGGTGGACCGGAGCTTACCTTCGGTTAACGGTTGCGCATCGGTTCTCTTTCCCTAGAAAAATTCTACCCCCAGGCTCATGGCAACCTATGACAAGGATGTGGACTATTCACTGTGTTAGCGATAATTCTTGTCTTGGGCTCGAGAGCATTCAGGTCTGCAAGTTACACGAGAAGCGCCTGAGCGCAGCATGGAAAAATCTTGTTTTACGGCTTCCAATAAAATGAGCGGGTGAAATTACGTTGTCAACGGCCCAGATTCATCCATAAGAACAGATCAACGGTCAT
>ML789432.1:158273-206248 GCA_009831015.1 Picea engelmannii
TCTTCAAATGGGTGGTTTCAGGTCTACATGATATTTCCTATCTCTACCATTTTACGACTTATGTCCGGGAAGCCCTCCAGAGTGAAGCTAGTCATACAGTTTATCAGTGGGAAGTGCAAGTTCCCAAGGAGATGGAAGCATACGCATAACATAGTCATTTAACACAGAGATGTTCAAACATATATATATATATATATATATATATGCGTAAAAACCAAGGAATCATTCATCATTCTAACTCAACAATTAAGGCTGAGAAAAGACTTATTATAATCAGACAATGTGAAGCGACTACTGGAAGGGGTGCCCGTTTCCACCCAACCGTAGGCTCAATCACTCCAAATGGATTTACCACTAGCCACCCCCGAGCTAGACCATGATGCTCTGCAACACAACCTTTTCTTCTCGCTCAGCCACAATAGGGACATAGGTTACTCTCCTCTTCCCGCAGGATCCTGGCAATGGTTTACACGATACCAAGCAAGGAGGACTAGCCTCATTTATCAGTTTGTATCATAACCTTCTCTACCATTTTCGGTGTCCAGAACGCTTATATTTTCCATTCTTCCTTGAATCCCCGAGATTCACTTCCCATCACTGCACTCTTTGTAGGCCTATTCTCTCTTCCCCCCCACCACACCTTCCCTTCTCACCTCTTTCAGCAGGGTCGCGTGTGGCCCTAATTCCCAGTCAACGGTCAAGTCTAGAAGCCTTACGAATGAGTTCTTACACACCCAATCCCTCATTAACTCTTGAGGAGGTCTTGCCACCCACCAGCCTGACTATAATTCATTTCTAGGTCAGAGGACGGTTCTGGTCCTGAGCAATTAAATCCAGTAAGCACTGGTTTGGCAAAGGTTAACGCAACCATTCCTGGTCTCCTTTACGCTCTCTCCATATAGCATTCATGGTCTTTCTAAGTACACCCCCCCCTTCCATTAGTCATGCAACACTTGCCCATTTTCTTAGTAAATAATTAGTTTCACATCCGTTTACCTTTCAAACAAAGGTCCATCGAATCAATATTCACACATATAAAGTTTTCCATTGTCTTTTGGCCACTTATAGTTATATTTACAAACTGGGGGAAATAGGGTGTCACAATTCCCTCCCCCTTAAAGGAACATCATCCTCGAAGTTCTATCTATTAACATGTCCTGTATGTACAGAAGTGAACAAAAAATGGGTATGCATGTCTCATGGCATCCTCCATTTCCCATGTGGCCTCATCTAGGCCAAAGTGTTTCTACTGCACCTTGACTTGTGCAATGGTTCGGTTCTTGAGTGGGGTTTCCTTCTTGTCTAGTATGCATTCAGGTTCTGATAGGAATTCTCCCTCAGGTTCCACCTGGATCACAGACCAGTCAATTATATGATTAGAATCATGTACATATTTCTTCAACAATGAAACATGGAAAACATTATGTGATTTTACTGTGGGAGGAAGCGCTAGCCTATAGGCTACAGGTCCCACTCTATCTAGAACTTCAAAAGGTCCACAATACTAAGGTGCCAACTTGGCACAAGCTCCCATTCTCATGGAACTCTTCTTAAGCCTATCTTTGAGATAAACGTGGTCTCCCGTCTTGAATTCTCTAGGGGTTCTCTTTCTGTCAGCATAACTTTTTTGTCTATTCTGAACGATTTTCAGATTTTGCTTTATCTGAATCACTTGGTGTTCCATTTCTTTAAACATGTCGGGTCCAATTGTAATTATGTTCATGGGATTACTCCAACTGACTAGACTGTTGCATGGCCTACCATAGAGAACTTTGAAAGGGCTCATCTTTAGTGATTCTTGGTAGCCATTGTTGTTGGCAAATTCCACCAGTGGCAGGTAATCTTCCCACCTTTTAGGTTGATGCATTACATGCATCCTCAACATTTCTTCTAATATTTGGTTAACTCTTTCCGTTTATCCATTGGTTTGAGGATGATAGGCTGTGCTAAACAATAATTTGGTCTCCAGGCCAGCCATCAAGGATTTCCAAAAGTTTGAAGTAAATTTTATGTCTCTATCAAACACGATCTCCTTAGGCATGCCATGTAGTCTGAATATCTCTTTCATGAATATGTTGGCAATATCTATTGCCTTATAGTTGATTTGACGAGAATAAAATGAGCGGACTTGCTCAATTTATCCACCACTACCATGATGGAGTCATTCTGCCTGGACGATGTTGGTAATCTGGTGATGAAATCCATGGATATGGTCTCCCATTTCCATTCCGGGATTGGTAGAGGTTGTAATAATCCTGCTGGGTGCCGGTGTTCTGCTTTAACTTGCTGGCATTATAGACATTTAACTAAATACTCAACTATGTCTTTCTTCAATCCAGGCCAATAGAATTGTTTCTTGGTGGCCGTGACCATCTTCTGATAGCCCAAATGGCCGGTGTATGGTCTCTTATGCAATTCATCCATTATGAACCTCTTCAAGTCGTCACAACTTGGAATATATAGCCTGTTTCGGTAAGTCAGTAGACCTCCATCTAGCATCTGGTAGCCTTCATACTTTAGCCCTGCGGGTTCTTTCTCCAGGTACGAGGTCACAGTCTCGAAGAATGTGTCTGTTTCTTGTGCATTCCTGACTCTTTCCCTGACATTCGTCTCGCAGGTGCTCACCGCTTCAGGTGAATTGCTTTCATACTTCTGCTAAGGGCATCGACCACCTTATTTTTCCTTTCCTTTGATCTGGTAGCCTTCATACTTTAGCCTTGCGGGTTCTTTCTCTAGGTATGAGGTCACGATCTTGAAGAATGCGTCTATTTCTTGTGCATTCCTGACTCTTTCCCTGACATTCGTCTCGCAGGTGCTCACCGCTTCCAGGTGAATTGCTTTCATACTTCTGCTAAGGGCATCAACCACCTTATTTTCCTTTCCTTTGATATGTTTGATTTCGAAATCAAACTGGCTAAGGACGTCCATCCACCTAGTTTGTCTAGCATTGAGTTTTGGTTGGTCAAACAGGTGCCGTAATCCACAGTGGTCCGTCATAAGTACAAATTTCCTACCTATGAGGTAATGCCTCCACATTTTCAAAGCGTGCACTATGGTGGCCAACTCTAGATCATGGGTCACATAGTTGACTTCATGTTCATTCAATTTTCGAGATTCATAACAAACTACGCTTCCTTCTTGCATAAGGACTCTTCCGAGTCCTTCCTTGCAGGCATCTGTGCACACGAGGAAGTCATTATCTGGATCAACGATCTTTAGCACATACGCATGGGTCAGAAGGTGTTTTAGTGACTGAAACCTTTCTTCACATTCTGGTGTCCAAATGAATTTAACCCCCTTCCTCTGGAGGGAAGTGATTGGACAACCAATCTTGGAAAACCCTTTTATAAACCTTCTATAGTATCCTGCTAAACCCATAAAGGATATGATATCTGAAACATCCTTTGGGGTAGGTCATTCCATGATGGATCTGATCTTGTCAGGGTCTATTGCTACCCCTTCTTCAGATATGACATGGCCTAAGTAATGTATTTGTTTATGGAAAAAGTCACACTTGCTAAATTTGGCGTAGAGATGATGCTCTCTTAGCACTTGAAGTACAAGTCTAAGACGTTCCTCATGTTCCTCTCTATTCTTGGAGTATATTAATATATCGTCAATAAAAACCAATACAAACTTGTCTAGGAATTTGCTGAGTACATTGTTCATCAAGCACATAAAGGTGGCAGGGGAATTGGTTAATCCAAATGGTACTACCACAAATTCGTAGTGACCATATCTTGTCTTGGAGGCAGCTTTGTGGATGTCTTCATTATTGATTCAGACTTGATGGTATCCAGATCTCAAGTCAATCTTTGAGAAAATGGTAGCACCCCCCAATTGATCAAACAAGTCATCGATTCTGGGTAAGGGGTATTTGTTCTTTATGGTTACCTTGTTGAGCTATCTATAATCTATGCACAGTCAGAATGTGCCATCTTTCTTCTTCACAAACAGGACTGGTTCTCCCCATGGAGACACGCTAGGCCAGATGTAGCCTGTGTCCATCATTTCCTTTATCTGTAGTTTCAGTTCAACTACATCGGGTGTACTCATCCTATAGGGGGTCTTAGATACTGGTACTGCTCCAGGTGCAAGTTCTATTGAGAAGTCAATGTCCCTTCTCGGAGGTAGACCCGATACCTCTTCTGGAAACACATATCTATACTCTCTTAGTATTGGGTGGTCTTCTAGGCTTGGTCTGTCATCCTCAACAGATTCCAACACCTGTATTTCATATAGAGGACATCCCTTTCTACAATACTTTTTCATTTGAAGGGTTGATATTCGTCTCACTGAGACAAGCTTCTAAATCCCTTGGAGGGTTATCTTTCTCCCTTCTTCATTTACACATTCTAAGGTTTTCTGGTAACAATCCAGCTTAGTTTTATATGCAACTAGCCAGTCCATACCAATCAACAGGTCATACGATCCTAGGGGAAGTATGTTAAGGTTAGCTTGGGTGGGCAATCCATCCACAGTGAATTGGCAAGCTGGTACAACCTCCACTATTTTTCTTTTGGTGCTAGTGCCTAACTTTACCAACCATGGCTTAGTATGTTTATGTGGTTGTAATTTACACTTATCAATAGCCTAAGGGGCCACATAACTCAAATTTGAACCAGGGTCAATTAAAATAGATACTAGATGGTTGGCGATCATACATTCCATCTCCACCATTGAAGCTTGGTGGTCGATTTGTTTATTATCCATGGCTGCATAAATTCGTAGCATACTCCTGGCCATGTCATTGATGGTGGTGGCTTCTTGGACGTTGTAAATTCTCCTACTGTTCTGTTGTCTGTGTGGACAGTCCCTCAGTATATGTTCTTCTCCACAACCCCAACATTTCAAGGGTTCTTTCTTTGGGTTATCAGTCTTTCCTGGGGTTGATTCAAAAGGTTTATTTCCGCTCTGGGAGGGGAAATTCTGCTGGCGTACACTTTGGGTAGGAAATCACATCCTTGAATCCTTCTTATAGTTTTTAAATCTTGGGGGTTTAAACCCCTTTTTCTGGAACCCCAAACTATTATTTTTCTTCCAGTCTTTGCGAGGTTCTATCTGAAGCCCAAGCTGTTCATAACAATATCTTGCCTTTCAGATAGTGTCTTCTAGGGTCTTTGGCTCGTCAAACTCAATTCTGTTCTGATAGTCCTTAGGTAGCCCACTGATAAATTGTTGCACCTTTGCCTTTTTCATTTTTATCTAGGGTACATACCTCAACAACTCAAGGAATCTTCTAAAATATTCCTCTATAGTGAGTTGCCCCAGCTTGAGTTCATAGAACTCTTTAGTCTCCTCGTCGAAATATTTTTCTGACAGATACTTCTTCCTGAAGTATTTCTCAAATCGTTCCCAAGATAGGTCCTCTTCATGAATCCCTTTCACATTCTTAAGGTCTTCCCACCAAATGGAAGCCTTTCCATTCAGGTTGAAAGTGGCTACTCGAGCCTTCAAGTTTTCAGAGAATTCATGGACTCTGAAATACTTTTTTAGTCCAAGCAGCCATGCCTTCGCCTCCTCTCCTTTCTTAATCTCACCATCAAAAGAGGGTGGTTTGGCCTTCCTGAATTCTTCTAGATTATGACTTTTGGAATACTTTCGTTGCTTCCGTTTTCTTTGAGAATGTGAACTGATTCTACTACTAGAAGATCCCTCTGAGTCACCAGTTTCCTTTCTAGAGGATTCGTCTGATGCTTGTCCCCTGTCTCCAGGTTGGACCTTTCTCAAGGTACTCCTCCTAGTGCGACCACTTAAAGGGCCACTTTTCCGTATCTTAGGTGGAATTTGGCTCCTTTTTTTCTGTCGTCGATCCACGTGACTGGTGTCAGGTCCATGCTGCAGTTGTCTTTGTATGTCAGATAAAATCTGCAGCAAGACTGCATTAATTTTCGTTTGCTTCTCTTGCTCTTTTATCAATCTTTCGTTGTCGGCCTTCCAGCTCTGTAATTCAACCATGAGACTCCTCACAGTCTCATCCAGATCCAGAGGGGTCTCTACTGCCCTCCTCTCGTCAAACTCTTCATCTCTATTGTGGGAGCCATTCCCCACTTCGTGGCATGTCACCATTCTATATGATTGCAGTTTCCTGTGGTTGATCGACCGCTTGAGTGTAGACAAAACACTTGTTGTTAGCTAACACTATATTAGTTCATAGTCAACAAATAATTCACATTTCTTAAATACATACACACATAACTGTAAGCTGTCATTATTTTCTATAATAAGGGCTTAACCAGAATTTTTAAGGAGGGAGTAAAGTAGGATATCACCCTTTAAACCCCTTAATGTGGTCTTTACGCAACTCTTCCATGAGCCCAAACAGGCCAAGTGTTGTAACCATGCTTTGATACCAATTCGTAACATACCCGCCCCTTTGAAGGAGCTACTATATGGTAAAGCCTCTAAATTTTCATTTTTGTTCTCCTGCGTGAACAAGCACCAAGTGCAAGCCTCCTCCACATGACCACTACCCATGACCACAAGCCTAGCTAAAAGGCACTTTGTGACTTCTGTCGTCGGGTATTCACATACGAGCCAACCTTGATTCACCCGACACCCAAACTCCCGAACTAAGAGCCTAGCCTAGCGCTAGCTCTGTTCCTTAATCTCTATCCATGTGACCCCCCCGTTATGACTCGGGGCCCAACCCTCAAGCGCTTCGGGAATTCACGTATCGCGAAGGTGGAAATTAGTCCATCTCCTTTCCTTGGAATACCGAAATCCGAACTCCCGATGTCAGATCAACGATCCACAATCTCCTACGACCCAACGACTTAGATCAACTCTTCGCGAATCAGAACTTTGCATTTTGCAAAGTTGGAGGGCCGCTCACCTCCCTTCTTCCGATCCCCGATATCTCCTTGGACAATCAACGGTCCACGCCCTCCCTTTGATCGACGGTTGCGATCAATTTGCAAACTCGAACTTCGTGAGTTCTCACGACTCTTATCTCTGACTTCCAGAGTTGCGAGTCAATGAAATGTTGATCTCTTGCCATGTGTCCCTTCTCGACGGATGACTAGGATTGTTGCGGCTCCCAGCTCCTCGAGTATTCACCTCTTCTCCTTGCAAATCATCTGAGGTCCGAATCCTCAAACTCTCAGATCTACTGCCACCTTTCCTTTGATGATGGATGGTTCCGATTAACTTCGAAACTTCGGGACTTCGCAAAAGTCCACTCTCCTATGGACTTTCAAAGGGTTAGAGCTCATGCACTTTCCTTTGCCTCTCACAAATATGGTCCTCCGCGCATAGATCCGATGAACGACATCTGTTCTCTCCATGTGCACGAACTCCAAACTCACAGATACAATGGTCAAGGTGGGTCTTCAAGGATCCATAGATCAACAATCCATGTTACTTCGCGACTTCGGGTTTCAGAGGTTTTCATTGCACCAACCCATAATCTTCCCGATACGCGAACTTAGAACTCGTAGATCCAAGGGGCTAGAGGGGTTAACTCCCACGCTCTTTCCCATAGCCAATGGCCATGACAACCCTTGGATCCTTCCGGACAGATCTCGTCTGTTCGTTCTTCGAACAAGGAAAATATTTCCCTTTCAATATTTTCCTATCACTATTTTCCTGAGTTCTCACCCCGAACGGGTTAGGGATTTGGGTCTGGAAATTCACACAACAAGGGGATCAGGGGAACGCATTCTCTTCAGACGGGTGGTTTCAAGTCTACATGATATTTCCTATCTCTACCATTTTACAACTTATGTCCGGGAAGCCCTTCAGAGTGAAGGTGGGCATACAGTTTATCAGTGGGAAGTGTAAGTTCCCAAGGAGATGGAAGCATACGCATAACATAGCCATTTCACACAGATATGTTCATATATATATATATATATATAGATGCGTAAAAACCAAGGAATCATTCATCATTCTAACTCAACAATTAAGGCCGAGAAAAGACTTATCAGAATCAGACAATGTGAAGCGACTACTGGAAGGGGTGCCCGTTTCCACCCAACCGTAGGCTCAATCACTCCAAACGGATTTACCACGAGCCACCCCTGAGCTAGACCATGATGCTCTGCAACACAACCTTTTCTTCGCACTCAGCCACAATAGGAACAGAGGTTACTCTCCTCTTCCTGCAGGATCTTGGCAATGGTTTACACAATACCAAGCAAGGAAATAGAGAAAATATTACTTTTGCGCTCCTCAAAGTCGTTCCCCATGTCAAAGATTGGTGGGAAAATTTCTGTGAGCAAAAGGAAACATAGGAACCCTCTTTATTTACAGTCATAACCACTTGGGAATCACTAAGGGATACTATTAAGGAACAATACTACCCTGTCATAAGTTATGATGACTTGTATACCAAATGGACCACATTGCGGCAAGAAAGAGACCAAGCAGTGACAGATTTCACAAATATATTTCATACCTTGTGCACCAATATGGGTATCAAATATTTGGAGTGACATCTGGTGCTCAAGTATCGCGGTGCTCTGCATAGATACATCCAAACCGAAACGAAATTTCTCGACATCTCATCCTTGGGCGCGGCCTACCGATATGCCATCAAAATCGAGCAAAAGCTCAAACAAAAGACGCGACAATTTGGGCCTAGGAACCCCTCACAACAAAAGCTAGGAAAGGGTGGCCCCAACCCACATAACAAAGGACAGAGAAAATATGGAAAGTATCGGGAAAACCTGTCCAAGCCGCAAGCAAAGAAAGACACTGGAAAGACAAAGAAAGATACCGAGAAGTGGTATGACTTCCATAAGAGCCCTTGGAATAACACTGCTGATTGCCGCTCAAAGAAGTCGCTCATGGCCAAAGTTAAAGCCTCTGAATCAGATGCAGGTTCATATTTTGAGCTAGAACTAGAAAGGGGAAGACAGATCATTGACGCAGAACCTAGTGCCACCGTTTCTACCACCAAGCTCCAGCCTGGTGAACGAGACGAGCCAGAAGAAGGAGAACGCCTCTTCCATTCGCAGATGTGGGTAAAAGGCACCCCACTACACTTCATCGTTGATGACGGTAGCCAGAATAACATCATATCAGCAGAGTTCGTCAAGCGGCTGGCCCTACCGACAACGTCGCACCCACAACCCTACACCATTGGATGGCTCCGCCAAGGAAGCGATCTCCGCGTCAACCAATAGTGCTGACTGTCGTATGACATCAAGCCCTTCAAAGACGAGGTATTGTGTGATGTTGCCCCTCTCGAAGTTTGTGATGTTCTTTTGGGCCAACGTTATTTATGGAAACGTCATGTTGTATATGAGTCTAGGCCTCATAGTTTTATTATTACTTTGAACATGAAATTGTACAGGATACCGAGGCAGTCCCACCTAGTGTTATTTCCTTGATCTCTGCTAAGCAATGCAGGAAGGTCATCTCTCAGACAGGGAAGTTTGTCTTCTTCATGATTTGCTCTCAGAGTAAGCGAAAGATCATAGCCACATCCAGGGTCTCTGCGGCTGACCTCTCCACAAAGCAAAAGCAAGTAGATAAGGTCATGGAAGAATACTCAGTTATCTTCTCCTCACCTACCGGGGTACCTTTGCACTGCCAGGTCAAGCACCCCATCGATATGACCCCCAACGCACCGATGCCCAATGGGCTAGTCTATCGTTGCTCTTTGTTAGAGAATGAGGAGATCAAGCGACATATCCAAGAACTGCTCCACAAGGGACACATCCATCCCATCTCATCACCTTGCGGGAGCCCAATCATGATGGTACAGAAGAAAGATGGAACCCGACGACTCTGCATTGATTACTAGGCTCTAAATAAAATCACAGTCAGAAATCGGTACCCGATTCTCCGAATCGATGACCTCCTTGATCAACTCATGGAGGGAAAATACTTCAGTAAGATTGATCTAAAGTCTGGTTACCACCATGTCCTGATAGAACAAACAGATGTATGAAAAACAACCTTCAAGTCAAAGGAAGGCCTTTTTGAATGGTTGGTCATGCCCTTTGGTTTGACAAATGCTCCAACCACTTTCATGAGGACAATGGACGATATCCTGCGACCATTCACCAATACTTTTGTAGTGGTGTATCTGGATGACATTCTCATTTACAACAAGACTTGGGCCGAACACTTGCAACATATTCAGCAGGTTCTACACACCTTGCGACAACACAAGCTATATGCCAACTTGGAAAAATCCTCCTTCGGCATGGATAGGGTCCATTAATTGGGCTACATAATTGATCAACATGGAGTACATGTGGATAAAGCCAAGATACAAGTCATCCGTCACTGGCCAGCCCCAACCACACTAATTGAGCATCAGAGCTTCTTGGGCCTTGCCAATTTCTACCACAGGTTCGTGTTGGGATTCTCCCATATTGCATGGGCCCTCATCCAAATAACTAGGGGTGGTGGTAAGGAGAAATTTGTGTGGGGCCAGTCCCAACAATAAGCGTTCAATAAATTGAAGCACTGCTTGTGCTCAGCCCTAGTACTTTCTCTACCAGACCTGCAACAACCCTTTGAGATCGAGACAGATGCTTCAGACTATGTGGTGGGCTTCATTCTCACTCAGCACGACCACCTCGTGGCCTATCATAGTGAGACACTATCAGATGTTGTCCATAAGTACCCTACTTACAACAAAGAAAAGTACTCCATTGTGCAAGCCTGTCGCTAGTGGAGACATTATATTCTTGGGAAGGAGACAATCATCCACACTGATCATAAGCCATTGCATTTTGTGCAGACACAAGGAAAATTGCAAAATGATCGCCATCAAAAGGGGTCCACATATTTGCAACAATTCCACCTTAACATCAAGTATAAAATAGGAAGCACCAATCGCATCGCTGATTGCCTCAACAGACCGCCAGTCATGACACTCACCACGGTGCTAGACTCTTGTGGCCATGAGACCACTGGATGGCCCGAACTCTATGAGACAGACCTGAACTTCGCCACCACCTACCAAATGTTGGGTGCAAACGCAGTTGTCGATAATTTCCATCTTCAGGATGGGTTGTTGTGTCATCTGGGCCATATCTGTGTTCCATCAAGCGAGTGAGCGAAGCTGATCTGGGAAGCCCACTACAATCGGGTGGCAGGACACTTCGGCGTAAAAAAGATAGTGGCGATGCTACAGAAACATTTCTACTGGCCGAAACTTCGAAAGGAGGTCAACAAGTATATCATGTCCTGCATTGCCTACGCTATTACCAAGCCGACCACTAAGAAATGGGGCTTGTACACCCCTCTTCCTACTCCTGACAAGCCATGGGAATCCATCTCAATGGACTACATGTCGAGCCTCCCATCCACCAAGCAGAGAAATGACTGTGTTTGTGGTTGTTGATGGCTTTTCTAAGATGGCGATTCTGGTTGCCTGCAAGAAGAACATCACAGCAGAGCCACTGCCAAGCTCTTCTTTGAACGAGTATGGGTACATTTTTAAATCCCACAAACCATTGTATTAGATCGGGACAGTCGATTTCTCAGCACATTCTGGCCAAGCCTCTGGTCACTACTGGACACCAAGCTCACCAAATCCACGACCTTCCACCCCAGACAGATGGCCAAACCAGGGTCGTAAATCGAATGATTGTGCATATCCTTCGCATGTATAATTCAAAGACCTTCACACATGGGATGAGAGCCTTCCTTATGTCCAAAATAGCTACAACCAAGCCCCTCATAGCTCAGCCGGCCATAACCCCTTTCAGGTGGGGTTGGGATTCCAACCATTAAGTCCCATAGATGTTGCACTTCCCCTTGCGGTCACCTCGACCAACTCATCTCCTGCTCCAACTGAAGCCGACAAAGCCACCCAGTTCATTGAGTGGATCCAACACATCAACCAATAGGTTCAGGATATCCTACATAAGTCCAATGACAAGTATAGCAACGCCATGATCAACATCAGGTGCCACATAAGTTTCAAGTGGGTGACAAAGTTTGGTTGCACTTGTAGAAAGAACGCCTTACAGGACCCCATCGGAAGCTTCGCCCACTCCGTTATGGGTTGTACACCATCACCAAGGCCATGGGGGATACTTATTTTGAGCTCAACATTCCTCCTTTCCTTGGCCTGCACCTAGTGTTCAACGTGGATCTCCTTCGCCCTTATTTCCCACCATTATTGGACGCCTCAGACGTAGTAGAACAACTGACACCAACAAAGCTCAACCCCAACTATATACAACAAGCATCCAACGATCTGATTGTAGACACACAGATCAAGGGCACTCGACAACAAATGATCCATCTTTATTGAGTCGTCAAAGCAGGGTAGCTCCTGCACCAAGGCAAGTGGCTCACCCGGGGACAAATTCATCAGAAATTTCCTCATCTGATGGGGGAACTCAACGCAATGGAGAACATTTCTTCCTAAGGAGGGAGGATTTATCCAGGTGGATATCGGTGGCCACCCATCTTTTCCAAGTGGCTCAAAACAATTTTCTGGCAATTTTGGCAATTTACTATTTTTAGTAGTTTTAACTTCCGGGGCCATTTTGAGGGCCTAAATGAAGGTTTTTTAGGATCTATCTTCTCAATGATAGTTGAAGGCATGATTGAGCCCCCAAAATGAATCTCCTCGGTGATACCTTTCCAATGGGCTATCATACGCCTAAAAAAGAAATCGTATGAAAAAGTTACGACCCTGGGAAGTTGATGTACTAACTTACCCAGATGGGGCCCACATGACTTTTGGCGCTTCATCTCCTAGGATTAGGTTTTTGGATGTCTAGGGTTTTTGGAATTCCTATTTATTGTAAAAAGACCATCAGAGCCTCATTGTAATCATCTTCTTGCGAATAAGCGCAACCGTCACATCTCTTCTCAGAGATAAGCTGTCACCATTCCAACAAGCTTGTTTCTGCTGCATTTTACAGTTTCAACTTATTTCCTTATTGAATAGAAAACCAATTTTACTGTATATCTGTTATTTTGTGTTAAGCACCTGTTAATAATCTGTATTCATTTCATTTTTCTCATAAAATCTGGATCAGTGGTATCAGAGCGGTTTGCTCCTTGTCGTCTTAATGCATGTCCCCAACGAGGTCGGAGTACAAGGAGTTGGGTCTCGAGCTTGTTTCTCTTGAGAACAAAAGCTCTCGCACGACCAAACGACCTTTCATGGCAGGAGAAAAGAAAGATGACGGGATAGGAGATCCTTTCAAACTGTTGATTGAGGAAGCCCTCACGCAACAAAGGAACGAGATGATGGATAGTTTCGTGCAAATCCTTCGGCGACTACCAACAAGCGACACATCTTCTTTGAGCGGAGGTGCCACCCCCTTCATGGTACAAATAAACTTTGATATTCCTATATTTTAAGGCCAGATAGATGCMGATGTTGTATAAAAGTGGTTGAATCTACTAGAAGGGTATTTTTCTGTCCATAACTTTTTGAATAGAGAAAATATTACTTTTGCGCTCCTCAAAGTCGTTCCCCATGTCAAAGATTGGTGGGAAACTTTTTGTGAGCAAAAGGAAACAGAGGAACCCTCATTATTTACAATCATAGMCACCTAGGAATCCTWCAGGGATGCTATTAGGAACAATACTACCCTGTCGGAAGTTATGACGACTTGTATACCAAATGGACCACATTGCGACAAGAAAGAGACCAAGCAGTGCCAGATTTCACAAATATCTTTCATACCTKGTGCACCAAGATAGGTATCAAAGATTCARAGTGACATATGGTGCTGAAGTATCAYGACACTCTGCATAGATACATCTGGACYGAAATTAAATTTTTGGACATCTCATCCTTGGGCGTGGCCTAYCGATATGCTGTAAAAATCGAGCAGAAGCTCAAAAAAAAGACGCGACAATTTGGGCCTGGGAACCCCTCACAACAAAAGCCAGGAAAGGATGGCCCCAACCCATAGAAAAAAGGATAGAGCAAAGATGGACAGTATCAGGAAAACCAGTCCAAGCCGCAAGCAAAGAAGGACACCGGAAAAAATAAATATACTGGGAAGTGGTGCGACTTCCATAAGAGCCCTTGGCATAACACTGCTGACTGTCGTTGGTGGCTACAGTGAAAGCCTTTGAATCAGATATGGGTTCAGATTCTAAGCCAGAACCAGAAAGGGGAAGATGGATCATTGACGCAGAACCCAGTGCCACCGTTGCTACCACCAAGGTCCAGCCTAGTGAACCAGACGAGCCAGAAGAAGGAGAACGCCTCTTCCATTCACATATGTGGGTAAAAGGCACCCCGATGCACTTCATCATTGATAACGGTAGCCAGAAGAACCTCATCTCAACAGAGGTCATCAAGCAGTTGGCCCTGCCGACAACACCGCACCCACAACCCTACATCATTGGATGGCTCTGCCAAGGAAGCGATCTCTACGTCAACCAACAGTGTCGACTGTTGTATGGCATCAATCCCTTCAAAGAAGAGGTATTGTGTGATATTGCTCCTCTCGAATTTTGTGATGTTCTTTTGGGCCAACCTTATTTATGGAAACATCATGTTGTATATGAGTCTAGGCCTCGTAGTGTTATTATTACTTTGAGCATGAAAATGTACAGGATACCTGAAGCAGTCCCACCTAGTGCTATTTCCTTGATCTCTACTTAGCAATGCAGGAAGGTCATCTCTCAGACGGGGAAGCTTGTCTTCTTCGTGATTCACTCTCAGAATAAGCGAAAGATCACAGCCACATCCAGGGTCTCTGTGACTGACCTCTCCACACAACAGAAGCAAGTAGATAAGGTCATGGAAGAATACTCAGATATCTTCTCCTCACCTATCTGGGTACCTCTGCACTGTCAGGTCAAGCACCCCATCGATATGACCCCCGACGCACCACTACCCAATGGACTAGTCTATCACTGCTCTCTGTTAGAGAATGAGGAGATCAAGCGACATATCCAAGAACTTCTCCACAAGGGGCACATCCATCCCACCTCATCACCTTGCGGGAGCCCAATCATGCTGGTACAGATGAAAGATGGAACCTAGAGACTCTGCATTAATTACCGAGATTTGAATAAAATCATAGTCAGAAACTGGTACCCGATTCCCCGAATCGATGAGCTCCTTGATCAACTCACGGGGGCCAAATACTTTAGTAAGATTTATCTGAAGTCTGGTTACCACCAGGTCCTGATAGAACAAACATATGTATGGAAAACTGGCTTCAAGTCAAAGGAAGGCCTTTTTGAATGGTTGGTCATGCCCTTTGGTTTGAAAAATGCTCCATCCACTTTCATGAGGATGATGGACGTTATCCTGTGACCATTCACCAATACTTTTGTAGTGGTGTATCTGGATGACATTCTCATTTTCATCAAGACTTGGGTTGAGCACTTGTAGCATATTCAACAGGTTCTGCACACCCTGTGGTAGTACAAGCTATATGCCAACTTGGAAAAATGCTCATTCGGCATTGACAGGGTCCATTACTTGGGCTACATAATTGATCAACATGGCGTACATGTGGATCCAGCCAAGATCCAATTCATCCGTGACTGGCCAACCCCAACCACACTCACTGAGCTTCAGAGCTTCTTGGGCCTTGCCAATTTATACCACAAGTTCGTGTTGGGATTATCCCAAATTGTATGGACCCTCAGCCAAATAACCAAGGGTGGTGGTAAGGTGAAATTTGTGTGGGGTCGGTCCCAACAAAAAGCGTTCGACGATTTGAAGCAACGCTTGTGCTTAGCCCCAATACTTTCACTACCAGATATGCAACAACCCTTTAAGATCAAGACAGATGCTTCAGACTATGTGGTGGGCGCCGTTCTCACTCAACACGACCACCCCATGGCCTATCATAGTGAGACACTATCAGATGTTGTTAGTAAGTACCCTACTTACGACAAAGAAATGTACTCCATTGTGCAAGCCTTCTGCCAGTGGAGACATTACATTCTTGGGAAGGAGACAGTCATCCACACTAATCATAAGCCACTGTAGTTCATGTAGACACGAGGAAAATTGCAGAATGATCGTTGTTGGCACACTGGTAGACCCAAGGTTCAATGCTACAACAATGGACCAACAAAACCCTAACTATCAGCCCTTTCGGAAACACCTGCAAAGAATATGAAGTCTCACCCAAGGTAGAGGCAGGGGTGGTTGTAGGACTCAGATGTCTGCAACCTTAGATGGGACACAAATCTGTGATTGTAACACCTTAACAGAGCACTTAGCAATTATGATTCATCAATATTTAGTCTTAGCTTACAACACAACTAAATCCTAACAACAGATCAACACAGTATTCACATAGATTCAATAGACTCAAGCACTAAGCATACCAACATAGATCAAATCTAGCATTCATTCACATTATTCAACACTAAGCTATCATATCAGATTCATCTATCATCTAACATTGCACAAAGCATTGAATCACATAAACAAAAGAACAACCAAGAAGCACAAAGCATTCACAACACAGGATATACGTGGTTCACCCCCACCCTGGGTCTACGACCACCAACTCTTCTCCTCTTTATTATCTTTGGTCAATCAGCTACATGCATAGAGCCTCAAAATCAACTCTGCAAAGGACAGGAGACATGCGCACCTCGCTAGATCCTCCTTCCTTGAGTTATAGCACAAAGCCTTCCACAGTCTCTTACAATCACTTGCACTTAGCTCTGCAAGCCTCACACAGTATGCACAAAGCAATTACCACTTAGCACTTAGCACTCTTGCAACTAACTATTCTCTACTTCTTACATAGCCTAGACTTCTATTTATACATTACAAAATAGGCCTAAGCATGGGTAAACCCATGGGCCCACATCCCCATACCCATTACATAAGCCCAACCCAAAAATCCCTAAAAAGGGGCTGAGATCCCGCGATCTCCGCTTCGACTTGCGCTCCGCCTTCGACAGCCTTTCGAAGTCCTAAAATGGTCAACAATGACCAAGGATTCTCAAGACTTGGTCAAGGGCCAACATGCCCCCAACACTCACCTGTGACTTGTCCCGAGTCACTCTGATCTGGGTAGCTCTGCCTCAAAAGCCTCGAGCTTGGCTCGAGCGGATTCGACATGTTGTTGTGCCACGATCTCCTACTCAGGGAACTCTTGGAATAATGCTTTGTTGACAGGTCCCTCTAAGCGTTGTTCAGCTGCAGTGACGACTTGCTCCAATTCTGCTCCTCGACCTTCGATCTCTGCGAATAGTTGGTAAGCCTCATCCTGTATTGGTTGGAGCCTCTGAGTTACTTCCATGACTCTGCTCTGAATGGTGTGGACCTGCTGCTGGGCAGTGCGCTGTTCTTGGGATTGCTTCATCCTCTCAATGATTGACAAGGTCTTCAACTGCGCCTGTACTGTTTGTGCTTGCTGCTTCACCTCCTGGAGCTGTGACTCCAGTGCCTTCAATTCAGGATCCTCGGTGAGTTTCTCATAAGTCTAGGCACTGTGATCACTGATTTTTTTACATTCCATGGCGAGGTTCTTGATTCTTTCAACTACGCTTCGAGCAATTGCTTCTCGTTGATATCGCACATCCTGTGGAGTATTGGGCACTGTTCTTAGTTCCATATCTGTGATTCTCCGCTGAAGCTGTTGGATGATTTGTGCGAGCTGCGCTACTTGGTATTCTATTGGTTCTTCCTTCTTTTACTCCAAGCCTGTCACAGAATGAAGTGTTCTATTGATTGCTTATTTTACTCCGACCTGCTCTGTGAGCATATTTTCTTTCTCTCGTTGGATATGGGCTCTCTCTTCTTTGAACTTCGCTTCAAGGGCGTCCTTCTCCTATTGCGCAATCCTACGTTTCTCTATAACTTCCTCCTATGCTTGTTTAAGGGCCGCTGTGGCTTGGTATTTCTCAGCTTGTGCTCGATGAAGGCGGGCTTCAGTCGCATCATCCAGTCTACGGAGTTGAGCAGGCTCATCTCCCAACTCTAGTTCTTCTGAGGGCGGGGGCGCAGTGGACACTGCACGACTCAAATAAAGGGCTTGTTGTACACCTCTTATTTATGCTTCAATTCTATCATACATGGCTTCTTGTTTTTCTTTGTTTCTTTGCAAAACATCTTCTAAGTCATCTCCTACAACTGAAATAATGAAGTCGAAGTCGTCAACCGTGAGTACATTTTGCATCTTTGGCTTATTGGATTTGGACTTCTTCCACGATGAAGGTTTCGTGGGGGAAACCTTCCTTTTCTTAGATGGATCGGTATCATCAGGGAGGTTCTGTGGCGGTGTTACTTTGCCTTGCTTATCTTCTTCTTGTTCTTTTTCCTCTTTGTTCACTTTGTCATTAACTCCTCTGCTAGCTGACTCAGATGCGGTCTCTTCTGATGAGTTGTGTACTTCCTGTACATCTTGCTTCTTTTTATTCCTACTGCTGCTTGGGGCATCATACTCTTAGCGAGTAACCATTGGGTTTCCAGTGAGGTCTAGGTCAGACAACTCTGCGGGGTCAGCAGGGATAAGGAGTTCTACAGGCCAGTCTTTAATGATTTCTTCCAGGTCATATGTAGTGAGCTTGTAGTAGTATTGAAGTTCTTCTCTGCTTTCATCGGCATGCACAGTAATGTAAATAAAATTCCTATATGTGCAGAACTTCATAAGAGGCCTGAACATGTCCAGGGTGTTCGACGTCATACGAGGGAAGGACTCAATATCTCTCCTAATCTATAGGTAGTAGGTATGAAATACTGCGTTTAACTGCCACTGCTTTCCCATATCGCTCGAATACCAAAGCGTGGTGAAATTCGCAGCAAGCGGCTCGAATGGCTTGATCTCAGGGAAGGTCGCACCTTTCGGCATCTCCCAAGCAGTAAACGCGATGAGGATCAAGAGCCAGCTGAAGTGAAACTCATATACTTGATCCTGAGCTTCGTGACAACCCAGTTTGAGCTGGTTAACTAGGTACTTCACCCAGTTCATCTATAGGCCTTCCACACATTTCCAAGTGAGGTCAACGACAAACCCTGTAACCTGCGTGGGTCTGTTCTTTCTTACTAGTTTTCCTGCAATTAATTGGCATGCTAGGCGCACTGCACCATTCTAGATGAAGGCTACCTTGTAGCCTCGCGTCCCCTTCTCAAAATCGTCGTATGTTTCTTTAATCGTTTGTGCCAAGGTGCGGTCTACAACTTTTCCTGGGTAGAAGTCTTGTGGGTTTGGTCTCTGCATGCTCAGTCTGGTGATCCTATGGATCAACGTCAGATCAAAAGTGATACGTCTGTCCAACCACAGATAGCCACCGTGGAAGCATGACAGCAGAATCTTAACGCAGGTGTTAACCTCCTGGTGCCTTCCAAAATGTGGAATCTTCATTACATTCAAAAGGGTGGACTGCACGAGGTTCATGGTCCACGATTGAGGGATGATCTTCGTCTTCTTTCCCTTTGTCTTGGTTAGATATTTGTGAGGTGAGAGCATGCCATAGCTCTTATGGTCTCCGAGGTTATAGTTGCTATTATTCAAGGTTGGAATCCTCTTTAGCTGTGGTTTGACTGCATGTATCCCCTTCAGGAGATACGCAGTTATGACAGTGTAATCAAAGTCCCTCGGGACACTGTCACGACTCACTACACTGACCAAGGGTGGGATGTACTCAGGTAGGATGGACAATAATAACTTCGCGTTCGCCAAGTCATCTCTATGCTTGGTTCTTTTCTCAGTCGGATCTCGGGATGGTCCGGATCTGCGAGTAGTCGATGGGGAGGCTTGCACTCCTCTCGTCGATGAAGCTTGTATGCCCAAAAACATTACCTTTTTAGTCATGAGGTCGATGAGTATCTCCTTCACAGACTCTTCGACTGCACTAAGTTCTTCGGACATACACGTTGTTGGTTGAATATCTCGGGTTGAAGAGAAACTACTCAATGCAAGGGGATGGATGGCTATAGATCGATGATCACTGTGTGAAATCAACTAATTTGTGAGCTCAGATAATCGAGAGTGGAAAAAGTGTTCTCTATGAAAGGATCGATGGAACAAGTAGACAACTAGGTAATGGATCTTTCCAATGGGCAAGAAGCCTTCATCAATGTAGTTATGTTCGTTACGACGCAGTCCCAACGGTCTGATGGCGCAATTTCTGGCCATAACTGTTGTTCTAACCGTTCAGGTCATCGGGCTAATAGTTATAATGTCTCCAACGGTCATATTGCTTCGCCATGGCGAAGTGCCATGCTATGCTGTACTAGTATCCCAACGAAGTTTAGATTCTGGAATCCTTCCTTCTGCGAAGTTCCTTTTGGAACTTTCTGTAACTTTTCTAACTTTGCTTTCTTCTAATTGAGCTTTCTAGCCTTCTTCCCGGTGATCTTTGTCTCGATATTCCTCTTTCTATTATGATTCTGATCTTCTCTGGGCATAGTAACTTCGCACTGTTGATAGTCTTTACTAGGGTTCAAGGGCAATACTTATTCTCTGTCTGATGTAGGTGCTCTACTCTCCTGTACAGATAGGTGTCTCAAGTCCTCATGTGTCATTTCAACTTCGACATCCAAGTTTTTGGTTCCAAGTAACTTCGACATGTTCTCCTGTTCTTCAATCAAATGTGCGATCCTCCTAGTCATGAAATATTTTAATTCTTTCTTCTTCTGCTCTAGGACTTCCTTTTCTTTTCTTCTGGCTCGATCCTTTTCAATCCAAGATTTTCCTAGTAATGTAGCAAATGGGGCGCGGTTCTCAATAAATTTAACAACCTCAAATTCTTCTTCTGTCGAGGTTCCATGATCACTCATAGATATCTGGGTGAGTCTTCCACATAGGGTTATTAACTTTCCTCTAAATAATCATATTCCTCCCAATGAAGGAATCATAGCAGGCTTTCCTAAAATTTTCCAAGTTCCTTCTGTCATGATATTCACCTATGTTTCCTCATCAAGAACACAGTCAATGTCGAAGTCTCCTATTCTTGTTTCTATGCATTCTTTTTCTTTGAAGATCTCTGGTAAGTTGATATCTTCGTGATCATTCCGGGTTTCTTTCATTTGCAATAGTATAGTTTCTGATTCTTTCTGGGGTTCTGCTACGATCTTAGTTTCTTGACCTTCCTCAGAGTTTTATTTTCTCATATTCATTCTTTCAACCTTAGTAATCATTCTAGGGCAATCCAAAACTTCATGATCCATAGCTTTACAACAAAGACAACCGGGTCTTCTACCAAGGAATTCCTTAGCAAGATGTCCCTGTCTTCTGCAACGGTAACAAAGAGTTAATCCTCTCTTTCTCTTAAATGGTCCCCATCCTTCCCTGTACTGCGCACTAGGATCATGGTAGCTAACCTGTCAAAAATTCTTTCTAGGACCCTGCATCCATTTGTTAGTCCAAACATTCTTTCTATGCATAAGAATAACATATCTTTCACTATTCTTATCAGATCTACTCATATCAAATCTTCTTTCTTCCAGTTGTGCCCTAGTTTTTAGGCTAGGACAAAATTTATCAAACATACCTAGATCCATATTCTTGAAACAAAAATTTCTACGTATCTTACTTTCAGCAGAGCACAAAGCTTCCAGATCTAAAACTTTTCACTATTCTTACCTTTCAGTAGAGCGCAAAACTTCAAGATCTTACCTCTTTTCTTCAGATCAGACTTCTTTTCTTAGCACATAATTTCATAATCCAAGTAGAGTATTGTGCACTAGGGAAACAGATCTATGCACAGAGCTTCCACAGTTTCAGGTCAGATCTTTACACAAAGCTTCTTCTTCCTCAGTTCCCAACAATCACAGTTTCATTTCCCGTCAACATAACCATTTTTTGGCACAGGGGCAGACCCAGGGTTCAATGCTACAACAACACACCAAAAAAACCCTAACTATCGACCCTTTCGGTAACACCTGCGAAGCAAATGAAGTCTCACCTGAGGTAGAGACAGGGGTAGTTGCAGGAATTAGATGTCTACAACCTTAGCTAGGACATAGATCTGTGATTGTAAAACCTTAACAGAGCACTTAACATTTATGATTCATCAATATTCAGTCTTAGCTTACAGCGCAGCTAAATCCTAACAACAGATCAACATAGTATTCACATAGATTCAATACACTCAAGAACTAAGCATACCAACATAGATCAGATCTAGCATTCATTCACATTATTCAACACTAAGCTATCATATCAGATTCATCTATCATCTAACATTGCGCTAAGCATTGAATCACATAAACAAAAGAACAACCAAGAAGCACAAAGCATTCACAACACAGGATATACGTGGTTCACCCCCACCCTGGGGATACGTCCACCAACTCTTCTCCTCTTTATTATCTTCGGTCAATCAGCTACATGCACAGAACCTCAAAATCAACTCTGCAGAGGACATGAGATCTGCGCACCTCGCTAGATCCTCCTTCCTTGAGTTATAACACAAAGCCTTCCAGAGTCTCTTACAATCACTTGCACTTAGCTCTGCAAGCCTCACACAGTATGCACAAAGCAATTACCACTTATCACTTAGCACTCTTGCAACTGACTAGTCTATATTTCTTACATCGCCTAGAATTCTATTTATACATTACAAAATAGGCCTAAGCATTGGTAAACCCATGGGCCGACATCCCCATACCCATTACATAAGCCCAAAACCCAAAAATCCCCAAAAAGGGGCCGAGATCTCACAATCTCTACTTCAACTTGTGCTTCGCCATTGACATCCTGTCGAAGTCCCAAAATGGTCAACAATGGCCAAGGATCCTCAAGACTTGGTCAAGGGCCAAAAATGGCCATCAAAAGTGGTCCACATACTTGCAACAATTCCACCTCAACATCAAGTATAAGAAAGGAAGCACCAATCGTGTCGTTGATTGCCTCAGCGGACCTCCAGTCACAACACTCACCACAGTGCTAGAATCCTACGACCATGAGACCTCTGGATGGCCCCAAATCCATGAGATAGACCCGAACTTCGCCACCACCTACCAAATGTTGGGTGCAAATGCAATTGTCGATAATTTCCATCTTCAGGATGGGTTGTTGTGTCGTCTGGGCCATATCTGTGTTCCATCAAGCGAGCTAGTGAAGCTGATTTGGGAAGTCCACTACAGTCGGGTGGTAGGACACTTCGGCGTTGAAAAGACAGTGGCGATGCTACATAAACATTTCTACTGGCCGAAACTTCAACAAGAGGTCAACAAGTATATCAGGTCCTGCATTGCCTGCACTATTTCCAAACCGACCACTAAGAAACAGGGCCTGTGCACCCCTCTTCCTACTCCTGATAGGCCATGGGAATCCATCTCAATGTTCTACATGCCGTGCCTCTTGTCCACCAAGTGGGAAAATGACTGTGTTTTTGTGGTTGTTGATCACTTTTCTAAGATGACGATTCTGGTTTCCTGCAAGAAGAACATCACAGTAGAGGCCACTACCAAGCTCTTCTTTGAACGAGTCTGGGTACATTTTGGAATCCCACAAACCATTTTCTCAGATTAGGACAATCTATTTCTCAACACATTCTGGTCGAGCCTCTGGTCACTGCTGGACACCAAGCTCACCAAATCCATGGCCTTCCACCCCCAGACACATGGCCAAACTGAGGTCATAAATTGAATGATTGTACATATCCTTCGCATGTATAATTCAAAGCACCCTCGCACATAGGATGAGAGCCTTCCTTATGTCCAACATAGCTACAACTGAGCCCTGCATATCTCAACCTACCACAACCCCTTTCAGGTGGGGTTGGGATTCCAACCATTGGGTCCCATAGATGTTGCACTTCCCCTTGCAGTCACCTCGGTCGACTCATCTCCTGCTCCAACTGAAGCTAACAAAGCCACCTGATTCATTGAGAAGATCTAGCACATCCTCCAACAGGTTTAGGATATTCTACAAAAGTCCAATGACAAGTACAAGCAATGTCATGATCAACATCGGGTGCCACATAAGTTTCAGGTGGGCGACAAAGTTTGGTTGCACTTGTAGAAAGAACGCCATACAAGCCCCCATCGGAAGCTTCGCCCACTCCGTTATGGGTCGTACACCATCACCAAGGCCGTGGGGGGTAATTCTTTTGAGCTCAACATTCCTCCTTTCCTTGGCCTGCACCCAGTGTTCAACATGGATCTCCTTCGCCCTTATTTCCCACCATTATTGGACACCTCAGACGTAGAAAAACAAATGACACCAACAGAGCTCAACCCCAATTTCATACAACAAGCATCTAGCGATCAGATTTTGGACACACAGATCAAGGGCACTCGATAGCAAAGGATCCATCTTTATCGAGTCGTCAAAGCAGGGCAGCTCCTGCACCAAGGCAAGTGGCTCACCAGGGGCCAAATTCAGCATAAATTTCCTCATCTGATGGGGGAACTCAACGCAATGGAGACCATTTATTCCTAAGGAGGGAGGATTGATATGGGTGGATATCGATGGCCACCCACCTTTTCCAACTGGCTCAAAATAGTTTTTTGACAATTTTGACAATTTATTATTTTTAGTAGTTTTAACTTTTGGGGTCATTTTGAGGGCCTAAATGAAGGTTTTTCGGGATCGATATTCTCAATGATAGTTGATATAATTATTGAGCCCCCAAAATTAATCTCCTCGATGATACCTTTCCAACGGGCTATCATACGCCTAAAACGAAGATCGTATGCAAAAGTTATGACCCCACGAAGTTGATGTACTAACTTACCCAAACGGGGCCCACATGACTTTTGGTGCTTCATCTCCTAGGGTTAGGTTTTTGGATGTCTAGGGTTTTTTGAATTCCTTTTTATTGTAAAAATGTTGTCAGAGCCTCATTGTAGTCATCTTCTTCCGAATAAGCGCAGCTGTCACTCTCTTCTCAGAGATAAGCCACCACCATTCCAGCAAGCTTGTTTTCACTGCATTTTACAGTTTCAACTTATTTCCTTATTGAATAGAAAACCAGTTTTACTGTATCTCTGTTATTTTGTGTTAAGAACCTGTTAATAATCTGTAGTCATTTCGTTCTACTCATAAAATCTGCATCAAAATGGGATAGATTGGCACGTACAAAAGCATTAGGGGGTTGGGGTTTGAAAATTATTTTCATCTTTTCCAAAGCCCTAGCAACAAAAACTTGTTGGAGGCTCTTCACTATAGATAGCTTATGGACTCAAGTGGTCACCCAAAAATACATCAATCCAGGCTCGGTGGGGGATTGGATCCATCGGGACAACAAGAATTTATCTAGCTTCTCCATAATTTGGAAGGCAGTTATCAAATCCTTCCATGTAATTGGTGACAAATTGGCTTGGAGAGTTGGAAGGGGCAACAAAATCCAAATTGGATCAGACCCTTGGCCTGGAAGTGGGAACACCCACACCCTTCCTCAGGAAATTCTAGACCGTCTACATATTTAGGGACATTATAAACTTAATCAAATTGTTGATCCAAGCTCCACAAATATATGGCATCAAGGTTGGCTCAATTATGATTCTCTCGAGTTGGAAGGCAATCTTAAACTTCAGTGGGACATCTACATTTTTTCCCTTCAGAGGGGCCACTTCAGGCTCATGGATATGGAAGATGATCTGGTCTGACAAAAAGCCCCACAGGGGGTTTACACTCCGAAATTGGGATACATATCCCTTAATGTTGATCTTCTCCAAAGTGAACCATGCTGCTGGTGGAGGGATCTTTGGAAGCTGAAAGCCCCACTGAGAACCAATATCTTCATGTGGTCATCACTGGTTAACAAAGTACCAACTTGGGACAACATGAGGAAGCATCAGATCGAAGGGCCAGGCTAGTGTTCACTGTGTAGAGGGTAAATTGAAACTATAGATCACATCCTCATTTCTTGCCCTTTTACCTTAAAATTATGGTGGGAAGCTGGTCCTCTTCCGAGACAACAATGTGAGTGGAATGGGCCAACGCTAGAATCCACCTGGGAAAACTGGTTGCAAGATGCTTCACACAAGAAATTGAAATCCCTGCCAGTCATAATAAGCTGGGGTGTCTGGCTGGCCAGAAACTTGGCTATTTTCCAGGAAAAGGCCTCAGTTGCCGAATTAGTTGTTGCCCAAAGCCTCTCTATTTTGGAACACTTTCCTCAGGAAAATAATGCACCTAGCATCAGAGTATTTCAACCTGCAACCATAGATCCATCCATATCCTGGGCTTTTTTTGACGGTGCATCACAAAATCTTCCCTGTGGAGGAGGGGGGGGGGGGAGTCCTTCATCTTCCAGACTCACATTCATTCAAAATAAAAATGGGACTGGGCAAAGGCACAAACAACTATGCAGAACTAATGAATCTTCTCCTCCTACTCAAAACAACAAAAGAGCAAGGGTTACACTCCATACAACTCTTTGGCGATTCAAAGAATGTTATAAACTGGGTTCAGAAAACACAGTCATGCCACAATATTTTTTTGCAGCCTATTTTGAGGGAGATTTCCACATTTCTATACGACATGTTTACAGGGACATGAACACACTAGCAGATGCACTGTCAAAGGAAGCACTCAATCTTTCCTACGGTCAATGGAATTTTTCAGAATCTCGAGGGGATACAGTTCAAGATTCCTTCCATGGGCCCTTCATCGAAGACCCGACACAAGCTCCTTCTCCATATATCTACAACTTTTTACCTTTTGTGATGTATATTGGAACCATATTTGGTATTTTCCCTGGATTTGTATATTGTACTTTTTGGCTTCGTAGTAAATCTTGTAAACTGCTTGTAGCAGTCGCCATTAGACTCGAATCAGTTTACAAAGAACTTGGATAGCACAACTATCAACAAGTTACGCTTTTTGGTTAAAAACCACCATACTTTCTCTATGTTTTCTGAATGTGCTCAACCAACATCTACAAAATGTACTTTTGTCTCTCCAGATTAATAAAATTATGCCTTTTTCCGAGGAATTTTGTTTTAATATATATAGAAACATTTAAAAAAAATAAAAACATAAAATTAAAGTAAATTAAAAAAACAATTAAACAACTATGAAATAAATTTAAAAAGAAAAGTTTAAAATTTTAAAATTAAACTAAGTCTTAAAACTAATCTAAATTAAAAAAAAAAAAAAAAAAAATTATTGAAATCAAATTTGAAAAATTAAAATTTAATTTTAATTTTAATTTTAATTAAAATTTCATTTTAATTTTAATAAAATTTAATTTTAATTAAAATTAAAATTGAATAATGTTTGGCTTGTTTGGTCCGCGTGGGTGTCAAGGGGGCGATGTTCGACATCACCCCCCTCCTCCACAGGAGAGGTCCAATCCACCCCCGTGGGGGACGAGCATCACCTCCTCGGCACCCAAGCAGACCAAACAAGCCAAACTTTATTCAATGTTAATTAAAATTTAAATTTTTAAAAATTGATATAATTAAAAATTTAATTTTTATCCCGTATGGGGTGATAGGTGGACCACAATGGGATCCAGGTGGAGTTAAGTCGCATAGGGAGCTATTAATCCCTTCCGCCAGCATCCCGTCCCTCCATTCTGAATGACCCGTACTCACTGTGGTTTAATGGCAGTGCGCCGAGCACTCTAAGGAAACTTAATGCAACCTTGCACGAACCAGATTGGGCGTACCAAGCAAGGTACATGCACCAGTATTGCAGTCACCTCAGCCTTCATGGATCCCGCCCATGTCAATTCATCAGGCACTATGAAGGCCTGTGCGCTGGATCGTTCTCTCATTCCTCCCCTGCCTTGTGCCCGACTGCTCCTCGGCTATCTCTTCGCCCTGCGGTCGATAGTTCCCTAGCTCTCCCACATCATTTTCGCCTTGTGCCTACTTGTTTGGCCATCCACGGTCATCCGTCCATTGTTCATCCATCCCAAGATTCACCTGAACACTCACACCATGCCCAGAGAGAGGGGCAAGTCCAGAAGGGGTCCATTGAACTACAATTCCCTTACCAAGTGCAATCGACTCCCCCTTCTTAGCTAGCCCTCATAATCACCAGTCGTCTCAACCAGCGGCATAACCAACCTCAACAACCCCAGTCGCCCACCCCCACTCCCACCATTGACCTTGCTAGCTGCTCTTTCAAGGAGGAAATTCTCCCTCCCGAGAACTTTTCCCCTCCGCCTAGCCTTCGCCCAGGAATTGCCCCGCCCAACACCCACACTCCAGACTATTTTTATGGCACTGGAGAATGCGTGGTGGAGGAATAAATTCCTCCCAGCTGGCAAGTGGCTACTCCATTGACAACAATGATAGTAGTGGATGCAGATTTGATGGAGGATCCGCCTCCGCTCACCCCAATTCGACTTTCAAACAAGCACCTTCAACTCATCTTCGAGCTGCGGCAGAAAATGGATGACCAGGCACATATTCAACAATTCCTAGGACAACGTCTGGAGCTCCTGTTCGACGCAATGACGACTGCTCCTGCAAGCGATCAATGCCCAACTTGTAGACAAATTTTTTTCCTAGCCTACAATGCCCATGGACGGTCGAGCCATAGCTCGCACTTGGACTAGGTCCCCCAGGTTAAGGTTTTTATTTTGGTTTAGTCAATTATGCAGAGAATTGAAATTCTCTGTCAAGCTTTGTAAGACAGTCGGCCATGGCAACTGCTCAGTCGATCACTATGATATTTTCTGTCAGTTACAGTTGCACTTGATTTTTGATAGCCACCTATCCTGGTTTCCCAATTGTGGCAGGGTAGGTGGCAGACTCCTGATTTTGTAATGACACATATATATGTGAATATCAATATATAGTTCTCTTTTATTTACAAAAAAAAATAAAATTAATTTAAAAAAATTGATGTAATTCAAATTTTAATTTTAAAAATGTGATGTAATTAAAATTTTAATTTTTTAATTTAGTTTAATTTTAAGATTTACTTTGATTTTAAAATTTTAAACTACCTTTTAATTTCAGATTTTTTGCTTTAAATTTTGTGTTTTAAGTGTCATTTTTAATTTTTTTGGAATTTTTTTTAAGTTCATTTTTTACACGAATTGTTTTTTTTTTCTTTATTTCCAAAAGAAAATTTTTAAATAATTTTTTTAGGGGTATTGTTTCCCATTTTAATTAATTTCTTAATGTAAATTATTAAAAAAAATAAAATTAGTCGATAAATAAATTATCAAGTTATAACACTTTTATATTTATGAGTCAATTTTCAACATTATGTTTGTGATGGTGCCAGTGGTCAAGGCCACAATTTCAATTAGGTCATTGTTTTAACTCAAAAAAAAATGGTGCCAGTGGTCAAGGCCACAGTTTCAATTAGGTCATAGTTTTAACTCAAAAAAAAAAGTGGTGCTACTGGTAGCATCACTTTTCGATGAATATACATGGAGATTAAAAAGTAGAGCCACCTGGCTGAAGAGTGGAGATGAGAACACAAAATTCTTCCAAGCATATGCAAAAGGTAGAAGGTGCATAAACTCAATCTGGCAGTTAAAGGATCAAGACAAAAAAAAGGAACATACTTTTGAAGGAATGGCGAAAATTGGAAAAAAGTTCTTCCAGGATCTCTACAAAGTAGAAAACAAGGCCACTATTGAAGAAGTGATTCGAATGGTACAGTACTTTCCGAGCTTTACTAGTGAGGAATATAATAGAATGCTTATGGAAAAGGTAACACTAGAAGAACTTAAGGCTGTATTGAATAGTTTTCAAAAGGACAAAATCCCAGGACCAGATGGATGGACAATTGAGTTCTTCCTGAGATTCTTTGATTCTATTGGACAAGATATACTAAGCCTAGTTGAAGAGACAATGCTTACTGGACAAATTCCTTTAAGTTTAAACTCAACTTTTATTGCCCTTATTCCAAAGAAGGACAACTCGGACACCCTAGATGACTTCAGACCTATCTCCCTGTGCAATTGCATCTACAAGATCATCTCCAAAGTCATAGCCAGAAGACTTAGACTGTACTTTCTGACAAAATCTCCTTGGAACAATTTGGATTCCTAGAGGGCAAGCAGATACACAAAGCAATTGGAGTGGCACAGGAAGCCCTACACAACATAAAGACCAGGAAGCTAAAGAGTGTGGTTCTTAAAATCGATCTTTCCAAAGCCTATGATAGGGTAAGTTGGCTCTATTTATGATTGCTTTTAACACATTTAGGCTTTATAGTTCCATTTATCAGATGGATCATGTGTTGTATTACAACTGTAACTTTCTCAGTCCTCATAAATGGGTCAGCCACATACTTTTTTAGATCTGAAAGAGGCTTAAGACAAGGTTTTCCACTTTCCCCTCTTCTGTTTCTTCTTGTTGCTGAAGGATTAAGCAGGGCTTTAGTAGCAGAAAAACGATCTAGGTCTTTTCCAGGCATCAATATTTCCAATACTCTTCATGTAACCCACCTTCTCTTTGTAGACGACATCCTTGTCTTCTCTGCAGGAACTAGAGGGGAAGATGACAATCTAAATAACACTCTGAAACTCTTCTCCAAAGCTACAGGAATGATAATAAACAAAGGAAAGTCTACTCTCACCACCTTTTGTCTCTTAGAAATGGAAAAAAGTCGATACAAACTTCACTTCCCTTTTGAAGAGAAAACGATTGATGAAGGACTCAAGTACTTGGGATTCACATTGAAACCAAATGATTACAGAAAGGAGGATTGGTCTTGGATACTGAAGAAATTAGAAAAAAGGTTATGTTCATGGAGCCACAAATGGCTTTCCAGAGCTGGCAGATTGGTACTAATAAAATCAGTTTTGGAAGCCATCCTAGTCTTTTGGATGTCTCTGTGTTGGATCCCAAAAGGAACTTTGGAGGCAGCTAGAAAACTCTCTTTCATATTTCTGTGGAGTGGAAAGAAAGATACAAATGTGACTCCTTGGGTAAGATGGAAAAGGATTGCAGTCCCAAAATCTTTAGGCAGTTGGGGCCTAAAAAATATACATGTTTTCTCCAAAGCCTTAGCTGCTAAAGGGGGTTGGCGCCTTCTTTCTACAAATAGTCTCTAGACAAAGGTTGTCATCAAAAAATACATTGAACCAGACACCCCAGAGTCTTGGATCAGAAGAACTCAGAAAACTCTCAGAGGTGCCTCAACGATTTGGAAGGCAGTGATAAAATCTTTCCCTATAATAGAAGGTGGTCTTGCTTGGAAGGTAGGAAATGAACTTCAAGTAAGGCTAGGGACTGATCCTTGGACAGGAAGCAAATGAAAACATTTAATCTCAGATCAACTACTAGCCACTTTAAAGCAAAAAGGATTGAACTCCTTAAACTCACTTGCCGACCAGCCCTCCACTACCCTTTGTGCTCAAGGGTGGAAAACTGCCTCTACTCTTAATTTAAACACTGGCGATTCAACAAAATTGGAGAATTATTGAAATGCCCTTTTTCGTTCACAAATCAGGATAAGAGAACAAGAAGACGAACTGGTTTGGGACAAAAATGAGTCTGGTATCTACACTCCAAAGGAAGGTTATTCACAGCTAATGCAAGAACTCTCAGAAGCTGAACCATCTGGTGGTGGAAAAAGATTTGGAAGATCAATGGTCCTGCTAAGGCAAAACTCTTCTGGTGGTGTGTGCTTTCAAATAAATCCCCAACTTGGGATATTTTACAAAAAAGAAATTTTGTCGGACCAAGCAGATGCCCACTGTGCAAGACAAAGAGAGAAACGACACAACATCTCTTTCTTGAATGCACTTATCTAAAATTGGTCTAGGTAGGAGTTTCATGCACTCTAAAGTTCCCTTTTCAGTGGGAAGGCCACACCTTGGAACAAGCCTCGAGGAACTGGTGGGAAAAATCCTCTTACAAAACTTACAGATTACTCCCTTTACTGATCACTTGGGGAGTATGGCTAGCAAGAAATGAAGCCATCTTCAAAGAGTCGACTATTTCTCATGAGAAAACCTCACTAAACAGTCTGTCAATTTTCTCTTCCTTTCCCTCAAAAGAAAGAACAAAGAACAGAGTAATAAAAGAAGTATACATAGGAAAATCCACACCTTGGGGATTTTTTGACGGAGCTTCCCAACACTACACATGTGAAGGAGGAGGCTTACTATACTTCTTTAACACACACTACTTCACTTTATCTTCTGGATTGGGAAATGGAACTAATAATTATGCAGAATTAATGAGCCTCAAACTTCTCATGGATTTTTCCCTTGAAAAAGACTGTAAAAAGTTATCAGTTTTTGGAGACTCAAAAAATGCAATAAACTAGATAAATGGAACTCAAAGATGCAATAATATCAGACTTGCCAATATTGTGGAAAACATAAAATCACTGCAGAAATTTTTTGACTTCTTTTCCTGTCAACATGTCTACAGGGAAAGGAATAAAGAAGTGGACATGGCTTCGAAAAAGGGCACATACATGGAGATGGGCCACTGGAAGATCATAGAGTCCATAAACGAACAAACACAGGAACACCAAAGAACTTTTTTGTAAATGAATGTAATTCTACAAGATTTTGGATACAAAATCTATGAAGGATACTATGCAAACTGAGGACTGTACTCAGTACACTGTAGCATTATAGATTTTTTGGGAACGACTATGTAAAATCCCACAGAATGAATAAGAAAGAACCACCTAATATGAAGTATGTAGACATACTATATCACAAGAATACACCAGAAGGTGTATCTACAAAATGTAATTTTGATTATCATAATGAAAATTACGCTTTTTTCTGAGGAAAAAAGCATCACTTTTCGATTTGAGGGTCAATTTTAGGGTTCTATCAAGCTTCTACTCGTAATGTCAAAGGTGTAGTTTCAAATAGGTCACAATTTTAACCACCTCCAAAAAAAGGGTGCTACTGATAACACCACTTTTTGATTTTGGTGGTTGATTTTTGTGTTTTTTACCCAAAAATATGATATTTTTGAACTAGAGTTCTCGTTTTGAGGTCACAGTTCTCATTAAGTTGGTAACTTTGTTAATTGAAAAAGAAATACCCTTGAAGGATATCGAGACAAGAAGTAGAGATAAAAATGTTGTCAATATCAATTTTCATTATGAAGGTGAACACTCTTATGTCCAAAGGGAGCATGAGAATGAGAAGAAGGTTCAATGGGATGATGGGCATGAATATGATGGAACTATCATAACAACGACAAGAGTAATGAAAGAGAGGGAAAACCTAGGAGTTGCAGATGCAACAATGAAAGTTTCAAAAGAGAAAGAGGAGGGTCTTAAGGGAGCTATTGTTTTTGTCAACCATTAACATGACAATGAAGGACCCCATGATGGAGTACCAAGGTTGCTAAACAACATCAACAAAGAGGAAATGAAAGATAATGGAAGCAAGTTGAATTTAAAACCAACGAAATTAAAAAAATACCATAATGTTGATGCAAAGGTAATTAAAGAGAATGAAGAGCATGTCATTCACTACACATTGAAAGAATAAAATGATGATAATGATGATGTGGTGGAAATTCCAGTGGCATGTACGTAAAAAGAGAACAATCTAGTTCATGTGCAAGGAGTGTCAACATGTTGTAGATGTATGCTTAAGATGGAGGAAGAGATGGAGAATGAACTCAATGTTGTATGCATGCAAAAAAACTTGTATTTGCAGCGGAGTAAAGTAATGGAAGAGGCACTAGTGAAAGAGGTGCCCATGGAATTTGTCAACTATATTAATGGCCCTTGCTTTGATCACAAGGAATTGAGTTACAAGAGGTTGAATAACGAAGTAAACACCATTGAAAGAATAATTTATAGGAAACCTTGTTTTCCCTAATGCATGGTGTCATACTTTAATTGCAAGGATAGGAAGCATGTGCGATGTTGCACATATATTAAATGAATCCATTACATTGGAGAAGTTGGATGAAGTAGAGGATGGAGTAGTGTAAAATGTTGTAGCGGAGATTAAGGTTGTAGCAAAGGAGGAAGACAAGAGTTTTATAGCCTTAATTTGCACCCTACAGGGTCAAAGAGGAACACAATAGAAGATGTAAGCCAAGACACAACCCTAACTTAAGATTCAGACAATTTTGAGGAGTGTCGTTGGTCATCTATGGGACAACCAATGACATGTTTCTTGTCATCAGTTCACAACAAGCAACACCCCCTGTAATCTTCTATATTCATGGAGTTTCGAAGAGGTAAGCAAGGGATGAGTCAGTTCTTTGTGGCATGAGCCTTGGAACTCAAATCATTCGAGTCTCCATTAGTTTCTCGAAGATCTAGAAGCTCTCCCAAGCCTCTTCTATGAATCTATATAAAGAAGATAAATCTTAAGAATGAGGAATAATCCTTTACAAATATATGCTACCAAAATCCAGAGGTGTTTCTCCATCTACATCAGTTGCAGTCAGATTGCGTAGCTTGGTTGAATAACTGAAGAGGAGCAAGGAGCAAGGGGCAAAGAGGAGTGCATCTACACTAAGAGGTAGTTGTATTGTTGTAATTATGTCATTTAAATTAATAGATTAATGATTTTCCCCTATGAATGTTTGTATTTCATGCATGAATGTTTAGATCTGATTTATTCTTTTATAGATCAGGCTAGATCCAAGCTAGATCTACGATTCTAACACTAGGATCAATAGGAATATCCTAGGGAGATCTTATTATCCACCTGTGAGATATTATCTATAACAAAAAATATCTCAGTGTAGGTTTCGAGTCGAATGATGGGGGATACATTAAGGCCTTCCTTCGATGAATCTCTTCCTATCAACTTCAACACATTATCTAGGAGAGGGATTTAGAAACCAACTAGTACCTTGGAGCTTGCATTCCTTAATGGTAGGCCTCCTTGCGATCGACAATGGGTTTTCATCATTGACTCATAATCGATTGATTCTACGAGTATTCAACATCAGATATTCTATTCACACTTGCTGGATTGTACTAAGTACCTCAGGGTCCATCTTCATCATTGGTGAGTCCCCTCACATGTGTTAATGATATACATCAATGACTAGTAATTAGACGATTTCTACCATGCTTGACATCAACTCATCTATTCACATGTTGTAGAATCTTACCATTGAGGTTCGAGAAGAAGACCTTGGGTTTGGGGCCACGTCATTCCTTTACAACACCCCCTCCCAAGCTATGATGGAGTATATAACTTGTATATGAGTACTTTGAAGACTTCGAGGGCACTCTCCAAACCATTTTCCAATGGAGGCAACCCTTGGGCCGCTTGGTGGAGGTTTTCTCCTGGCCTCCTACTAACATTTGGTGTTGGTGTCATGATTGTTGTTTTTGACCCCCGTGCCTCGGTTTCCTTTGTGAAGCTTTGCCTTTGCCTTACTACATTTCCTAATAAAATAGTCGTATATTCCCGTCTACGTGAATTTCATTCCACTTTAATATTGCCTTTCCTTAGTGCTCGTTGTCTGCCTAATGTATATGTTGTGACATAGATCCACATTGTACTTGTTTGTGGCTATGATCTTATTGATGATATGGATCCCCCATGTATTCTTTTGTGGACATGATCTTAGATTCCATGTCAGGGATCCACAATGTATTATTTGATGGCCATGCTCTTCAAACTCTGAGTATGTCTATCTTGGAGATGGTCTATATATGCCTTTATCCTTGGGGTTTGATTGCAGGTACTCTTTGACCTTCAGACCTCTTTTATTTCTCCTCATGTTTCCTCACATGAATATTATTTTATTATAATGTGTTTTAGCCATACATTCTTTTCATGACCTCACACATTAAGGGGCATTTTTTATAGCCTTAATTTCCACTCTACAGGGTCAGAGAGGCGTAAGCCAAGACACAACCCTAGCTTAAGATTCAGACAATTTTTTTAGGGGTGTCATTGGTCATCTATGGGACAAATAATGACATGTTTCTTTTCATCAGTTCACAACAAGTGACATCCTCTATAATATTCGAGATTTGTGGAGTTTCGAAGAGGCAAATGATGGTTGAGTTGGTTCTTCATGGAATGATCCTTGGAACTCACATTATTCGAGTCTCCATTGGTCTCTAGAAGATCTATAAGCTCTCCCAAGCCTCTTCCAATAATCTATATAAAGAAGATAAATCTTGAGCAAGAGGAATAATCATTTATATATCTATGCTGCCAAAATCCAGAGGTGCTTCTCCATCTACATAAGTTACAGTTAGGTTTCCTAACTTCGTTAAAGAGTTGAGGAGGAGCAAGGAGAAAGGGGCAAAGAGGAGTGCATCTACACGGAGAGGTAATTGTATTGATGTACTTATGTCATTTAAATTAAAAAATCATCGATTTTCCCCTATGAATGTTTGTATTTCATGCATGAATGTTCAAATATGATTTATTATTTCATAGATTAGGTTAGATCCAAGCTAGATCTATGATTCTAACACTAGGAAGAGAAGTAGCATGGTAATGTTTTGTCTCTTGTGTGCAGGAAGCAGGTTGTTAGAGATGGAGCTAAAACTTCATAATCGTAGCAACTAGGACATACAAAGGACATCCTTCTGGGAAAGGTATTCCATTCCACCGTTTCTTAGTTTAAATGTGAATCCATTTTCTTGTTTCTAGAGGAAAGCCATAGAAGTCTAGCCCACTTTATATCTAGGATCAATAAGCAAATCCTAGGGAGATCTTACTATACACATATGATATTTTATCCGTAACAAAGAAAAACTTAAAAAACAATGTGCACATCTTAGGGCACAGAGAAATAATAATGCCACCAACAAAAGGTGAAGTGGGGTGGTCATTAGCATGCATTATTCCAATAACGAGGGAGACAAAGAGCATGACAAGACAGACCTTATTGTGTCCACACATCATCCAAAGAAAATGTTGCTTGTTGTATCAACGATCCACTAAAAAAAGGGCATTGCACTTCAAAGTGTAATTTAAAATATAAAAGACACAAGGAATTATGCAGAGTTGGTGATTTGAAACCAGGGGTGACACTGATACCAAACTTGGCTTGGTTCTAGGCCACTTAATTAAGGTCAGATTTACAATTGATCCATTGAACTTGATTGCATCAAAGGTGGAAAGATGTACTTATGAAGGCTTGAATCCAAATTGAATATTAACTTGATGAATGTGTTATTAATCTCATAATCCACTATTTAATGCATTTAATTATCATAATTGCGGAAATAAAACATGCATAAGAAAATATGAGACAAGAGATCAATGATTTGTTAACAGAGTTCACTAGAACCTTCTAGCTATGTGTTCAGATCCATTTGGAAAATGAATCATCGTATTATCCTTCCTTTGAAAGCGCTGAAATATTGTCACAAAATGTGGCACATGCTCGTTACAGGGAAGAAACCTAGAGCAACCTTAAGGCTCTCACATAAGTGACATTTCTTCAAACACCAAAAGCACTACTTTCTCCCCATGGAGGGGGGCTCAACTCTCCCAATGATGGGGCTTACAGACCACAAGCATGGTTGCTTGTTTTTCTCCTAAAAGAGTTATCTCTCAAAAGGCTCACATAAGGAATTAAATAGTTTTTCCAATCAAGAGAGCATAACTCCCCAGATCCACAATAATAGGATATCATGATTTTTAAGAAAAAACAAGATCCATAATAATAGGATCTCATGATTTTTTAGGCAAACCAAGATCCACAATAATAGGATATCATAACAACTCAGTGGAAAAACTAAGAGAGAATCTCAAACAACTCATGAGACTCTCAACCAAGTCCATAAGAATCTCAACCTCCCTTTGAGAATAGAAAATTAGGTGTGAGGTGGATTATCACACAAAACTAATTTCTCATTTTACAATTAAATGAATAATACATAAGATTCTCAAACTCACTTCAAGCATTAATCATTTTTCCAATTTGAATGACTAATACATGAGTTTCTCATACTCATTCCAAGTATTAATCATTTATTTTAAAATTTGTCACCTATCATCAAACTTTTAATGATTTATCCCATGGTGTGCAAAGTAAGAATTTTCCATGTGGAGATCCTCCTCGATCATACCTCCCCACAAAAAACACTTTTGGTCCTCCAAACATATAGAGAGAAACTTGAATACTCGCAACCAAGTTCTAGGAAGAGTCTTACACTCCACAATACGCTTCCCCGCTCCTTGATCTGCATAGAAAAATGTTTCTGAAAGGCCACACCCTTCTTCTTCTTCACCTTTGTTCTTCGGAATGATGATGTTGATGCCAACACTTGCATCAATGAAAATCTGTAGCTGAAAATGCATGATCTCAATTTTGCAAGATGCAAAGCAGAATCATACTTGCCAAGAGTTGATTAAACACTCATGGTCGAGTTTAAAATGATTTCCAAAATAGCCCTAGGAAAAACAATAATGCCTCTCACTAAATAGTGGCTACGAGACCCATTATACACATATAAGCATTTGCATTAAAACTATGGTATATACAAAAACAAAAGTTTCAATGGTCAAACTTTTACCAAAATCTTGACCCGTTTTCCATGGCGCACTTGGTCTTTTTGTTTCTCGGCCTCTTGAGGTCTCTGTAATGAAGCCATGTGGCTTTGACCTTGAGGCAAAGGGTGAACTGATTTCAATTGTTCATGAAAATGAGGAGGGGAAACATATGTATATGTAGAAACATATATTCTTTACAAAAGAAGCAACGCCCTAGATCCATAGAATTTGGAGTTTTCCCACAAAAGATGACTATACAAATCACGAATTTAACCCGCATAAGGCTCCCAATGAGTGCTTTGGAAGCTTTGGAATGGGTCTTTGCAAACTTTGTGACACCTGTGGTAGTCCCAGATGCAATTACGAGATGTGTGATGTTGCAATGTCAAAACCTCCTTCACAATGATCGGGATGCTCGCTGTAATCACAACGCCAAAGAGAGGAAACTTCGATCTAGAACCATATATGGTATCGACCTGGCTGTTGTTGAAATGGAAGAGTTGGGTTGTGATATATTTAGCTATGAAATAGGAAGGGTTACGCTACCATATTCATTGTCACTCTCAGGATCAGGAGATCTCATTTTTCTCGCTCTTCTCCTTGACCATGATGCTAATTGTCTCGCGCATCTCGTCGAAGATCCATGCAACTCAACAAGCATGAAGCACTATCGTCGAAGAACAAGGACATTCTTGATCAACCCCACCAGTATCGTCGAAGAACAAGGACAGATGCTTGAGAAAATTTGTTTATGATACATGATGACTCAACATATTCTATGTAATGAGGTCCACGTCTACAAAGGTGGTTTCCAATCACATGCCCAATAGTACTCACGACCTGATTAGCACTACAATCCAAATCAATTTGCAAAGCGTCGAAAAATAGTTTACGCAGTCCCATAAAATGTTTGTATGCTAGGTTCCTTTTGGAAATAAAAGATTGGAGTCTATGCTTCATGTCTTGGCCTCGACGCAATCATTTATATATTTTTCAGTGAAAATATTAGAGGGATCGCACCTATTCTTTCATGTGCCTGGAGATTCTTAAGATTACTCTCTCATAGAAAGGTTGCATAGTTGACGACTTTGTGTCTTAATATTTAATCCACATGTGTATATCCAAATCTCTGGATATGTGAGAGATCTCTAGCAGAAACTAGTTCAATGAAGCCATACACATATCCTGGCGAGTATCTCAGAGCAGAATAAATTTGAACTGCCACATCTCGGACACACATGAACAATGCCAGAATTGATTGATGGTCGATTTCATTACCTGCTTAATGACCTCGTTCCCTTTTTAGTGCAGAAGACATGGGCATCCTCTTCTCATATACATTGTGGTTGTTGCCACATCCACTCCTCATGGAGCAGGTCCCATGCAACTTCGATCTATCAGTCACATGAACTTCTGGTAGAGAACACAATCTATATGTCTCCATGCATTTGAAAAGATCACTCATGGTGTTCCATTTGTCCACTTTGACTCAAAACATGGCATGGATCCCTCCCCCAATGCATTCAAGGCATTTCTATCCTTACCATCAAAAGAATTCCTTTATATTCACATGGAAATCATTTCATTAATTCATAACAAAGTTATGTAAGCTTGTTAACATAAAGATTTCAATTCTGCAAATATGCTAACCAGTGCTTACCCAATCAGTTTAAGGGACTTTCATTCTATAGTTGTGTTTCTTCAAGGACTGGTTCAAGAACATTGATTAGATGTTCCACCATCTCCTTTGCATCCTCCTTCTACATAGGTTTTGACACAAGCTTCTTGTTTGGTGTGTGAGGAAGCTTGGGGTGAAGATTCCAACATTTCTCGATCCATTCACCTCTCATTTTGCAGTGAGTGAAACAGTTGTGTGACTTCATGTCTGCCTCACCTTCACTGTAAGGAACTTTTCTCCTCCATTTTGCAACACTCCTGTTGTCACAAGATTTTTGAGGAAACTTTGATTTCCTCCGAAATATCTTGCTTGATCTATCTCTTTCAGAAAGTGTCGTGCCATCATGCTTCTTAGACGGTGTTGGTGACGATTCAATCCTTTTGCTTGAAGAAGTACCCGCTTCTGTTGTTTTTTAGCATTCTCCTTCACCATACCCCAGTCCTGCAAACTAGGGCCTTCCTACAATCTCCAATGGTTGAATGATGCCTTGGTCATTAATACCAATACCTCCTACCTTATACATCATCTTCCTCAGTAACTTCAAGCCAGTTCCCTTGGTGTGGTGTTCAAAACTTCCAAAATAAACATCATCGTGAAAAGAAGGAATTGTACAACAAGAATTCTTTACCTCCATTCCTGCTGGTGACACTTGGTCATCTTCCTTTGCTAGCTCCTCTTTTTGTCCTGTTTGGGATGAAGCTTCGAGGAAACCACCTTGGTTACCCGGTCCATAGGAGCTATATTCTAATACCTGGTCGTATGTGCAACCATCAACATAACAAGAACCATAACAAGTATACCTTCCATGGCCACAAGTTGGCCTGATCTTGGAGGGACTTTTTGCCTCCTCTGTAGTGGAACATTCTCCAACTTGTTCCTCTACAGTGTTTTATAACATGAGTCTCAATTTTTTATTCTCATCCTCTGCAACTTGTAGAATCCTCCTGAGCTCTGCAATCTCTGCTTGAATTCATTGGTTGATTTCTTCAAGCTCTTTGAGCCATGCATTCTTTGATGATTTTCCCATCTTGTTTTCAACACTTGCAATCCTTGTAAATCCAACTCTTATACCACTTGATCTAAAACCGGGGGTGACACTGATACCAAATGTGGCTTGGTTCTAGGCCACTTAATTAAGGTCAGATTTACAATTGATCTATTGAACTTGATTGCATCAAAGGTGGAAAGTTGTACTTATGAAGGCTTCAATCCAAATTGAATATTAACTTGGTGAATGTGTTATTAATCTCATAATCCATTACTTAATGCATTTAATGATCATAATTGTAGAAATAAAACATGCATAAGAAAATATGAGACAAGAGATCACCGAGTTGTTAACGGAGTTCAACAGAACCTTCTAGCTACGTCTCTGGATCTGCTTGGAATACAAATCATTGTATTATCCTTCCTTTGAAAGGGATGAAATATTCTCACAAACTGTGGCACGTGCTCCTTACATGGTTGGAACCCAGAGAAACCTTAAGGCTCTCACATAAGTGACATTTCTTCAAACACCAGAAGGACTACATTCTCCCCATGCACGAGGGCTCAACTCTCCCAATGATGGGGCTTACAGACCACAAGCATGATTGCTTGTATTTCTCCTAAAAGAGCTCTCTCTCAAAACGTTCACACAAGGAATTAAATAGTTTTTCCAGTCAAGACAGCGTAACTCCCCAGATCCACAATAATAGGATTTCATGATTTTTAAGGAAAAACAAGAACCATAATAATAGGATCTCATGATTTTTGAGGCAAAAAAAGATCCACAATAATGGGATTTCATAACAACTCATTGGACAAACTAAGAAAGAATCTCAAACAACTCATGAGACTCTCAACCAAGTCCATAAGAATCTCAACCTCCCTTTGAGAATAGAAAATTAGTTGTGAGGTGGATTCTCACAGAAAACTAATTTTCCATTTTACAATTAAATGAATAATACGTGAGATTCTCAAACTCACTTCAAGCACTAATCATTTTTCCAATTTGAATGACTAATACATGAGTTTCTCATACTCATTCCAAGTATTAATCAAATCATTTATTTTAAACTATGTCACCTATCATCAAAATTTTAATGATTTATCCCATGGTGTGAAAAATAAGATTTTTCCATGTGGAGATCCTCCTGGATCAGTTGGATATGGAGCTATCATGCTCCATGATATACCTCAATGAGCCATGAGGAAACCTCCATAGGCACAGTGGAAAACCAAGAATGCTTCAAAATCTGAAGTTGGAGGAGGAAGAAGCAAAGAGGCATAAACTTAATGCTCCATGCATTTAAAGATGACATAAGCATAGAATAGGTGACAACAATGATTTGGTAATGGTGTGTGTTATCCCCATTTTGTGGATAATTGATCCAGAATTGGATCAAGGAGCTTGATGGGGCTCAGAAAGGCCTAAAAAAAAAGGTTCTCAGAATGGCTTCAAAACAGACATGTGCGTAGGCCTCGTAGATACGAACCCAACACAACTTGAATGGGCTCAAATGGACGTCATATGCTCCAGATATGGCGATCTGTTCATTTTGTCAAATAGGCAAAAAATGATGATTGTACAGTCCGTATAGTGCCACATGGTAGCTGACTGTACAGGTCATACGACCATACAAATGACATGGAAGGGTACAATTGGCACTGACGTGGAGAGACAGGTGGATGAGTCAGGGAGTGACACATGTCACCCTTGCAGTGGTGACACGTGTCACGTCTGTACAGATGATGTGGCAGGTCCATACAATCCGTACGACACGTGGCGCTGACATGGCAGGTACAGTGGTTGACACCGTGGCAGAGGTGGACAAATGGTGTGTCGACACGTGGCATGATTTGGAAGAATTGGAAGGTTCCACGTGGCCCAGACATGGGATGCCATGTGGCACCCATTCATTGGCTGAGGTTTAATGCAAAATGTTGGACTCAACGAGTTTTGAACCCGTGACGTCCGAGCAAGGGGGGAACGTTTTGGCGTATGCTGGGCTACCAACCCGCCTACCTGACAGTTCTTAACCACTAATAGCGCCACCACTACTTAAGCTTGCTGCTATGAGGAATTGAAGAAGGTTAGGGCTGGGGCTAGGCCCCAACCGTCGGTCGCAACAGTTGCATATGCCCACATTTCAACCCTTATGGAACGGATGTGTATTGGAGTTGGCCCCTGGTTTTTGACACACTTAGCATAGAACCGTGCTACACATGACCGTGTTACTACTTGGCACGTGGATATTATGGTATAACGCCAACCCCCGATCACGTTGGTGGTTCCGATGAACAACATATGACCCAAATCAAATACTTAGCATGGAGATTAAGGGTTAAGCCCCGATCGGTCAAGCTAGCCCGCCGACCAGGGGGCTTAACCATGGGATTTTCCATCAGGGGCTCTAACTATTCTTTAGTGCGTAGAGTTGTAGACTTCGGCCACATGGCCACACATGTAACAAGGGGCTTAAACGTTGGGAGCCTATCCGAGTTTAGAGTGCACACACTGATAGCACCAGGCCACATGCGCCTTAACCATACGACCTAGGTCCGAGAGCTAAGGGATAAGGCGCCTAGCATTAGTGCTGGCCACATGGAGGGTGCCATATGACCAAGAGCCCGATCTAAAGGGGTTGCACCCTATATTATTGCTGAAGTGGGTTTTGAACTTTATAATAGTGATTTATTATTGATTTTCTCAGCAGATTTGTAGGATTTTGCCCATTTTTGAGAGATATTGGGCTCTTTTTTAGGCCAGATCTTGGGGGGAAGTTGGGAGATGTTTACCAACTTAGGATATATATAAACAAGGGCTTCTTAAAGCCAAGAAGGAGCTTCAAAACAATTTTATACTGCCGAATTGTTGAGCCAAAGCCATTGTCATGCAGAGAAGCTATTGAGGAGCACACCTTTGCAGACCATTTATGGGAGTTTCGTTCATCTGATTTGGGTGCTGTCAGTTTTGATGGGTTCTTGAGATATGGTAGAACACGTCTAGCTCATTGTTGTAATCCATTGGAACTTTCATGATGTACTTGAAAAGCTTCAAACATAAATAAGAAATCCCACTAAGACATAGGCTCGGAGACATAGGCAAGATTGCCGAACTCCGTTATCACACTGGTGTTTATGGCTTGTTGTTCTTCTTGATTTATTTCAGATATGTATATGTGCATATGGCTGTGATGTTTCTTCGATAATTATTCTTGTTTCATTCAACTTCCTAAATGGTTAATAAACACATGCATAATAACTCAACCATTGTCGTTTAAAAGATCTTTTTTCGGATCAATAACTAAGGAGATTATGTCTCGAGGCCCTCGGGTTGCAGATATCGAGTGTAGAGAGACTACATGACCAAAAATACCCTTTTTCACAAATGGTAAGCCCACTCACCACCATAGATGGTCACAGGTTTGCAGATGGCATCCACCACACCAGCTGGCTTCCGAAAGGCAGTGGGCCTTGCTCCATGAGGTACAAGTCAGTATTATGGTGAGCATCATTTCAATATTTAAGCCATTTGATTATGTTGTATCTTAGATTGCTCCAAATTTCATGCTATATGCTTGGACATTATTCCTTTTTCCCTGCTTCACCTTAATGGTTAACATTGTTCCCTAGTAAGTGGTTTTCCTTGGGGATGGGTTTTCTACTGGGAACTCCCTTAATGAGCCATCATATCGTTTCTGACTATACTTACCACCTTCCATCATTATTTCCCTCCATTTCCTTATCTCTTGGGATTTTAGGGTGTATTGACCTAAGAAGGGGTTGTCCCTCATTCTATGGGAAGAAGGGGCTGAAGACCCAGAGGGGTTGATGTTGGGTAAAATATAAAAGCCTTATATAAAACTTCCAAATAATTCGCCTAGTGATCACCCAAGAAAACATTGAAACACTTATCTTTGAATAAAGGGGACCCACAATATAATAAAGAATGCTTAAAAGGTTAGTTGAAGGATAGGAGGTCTCATCACGAGTCGACCTATCACATCCATGAATATCTAGTGGTATGACATTACCATCATCTAGTCACCAAACCAGGGTAATGGCTCTCAGTTGCATGGCTGAGAGAAAGGGGGTCTCATCACGAGCCAACCTTCACATTTCCATTAGGTGTTTGTGGGTGACATTGCCATCACCTGGTCACCATGCTAGAGTAGTGACCTTCAACCTCTCCTTATGCTATATTGAAAGAAAACAAATAAAGAAAGATAAAAGACAATTTATGGGCTTGGAAAAAGTGCATTGCAGACAAAGGTACCACACCCTATACAAAGGCACCCATGAATGAGACACTACGACCCCTTATATGTCATGAGCCCTATGCCCATTGAGTCTTGACCCCAACCACTTCATCCACTTTACATGGATTATAGAGGGATCTCTTCGAAAGTCTCCTTGACCTAGGGAAAGATCTACCCAATAGGACACCTCCCCAACCCTCCCATATTCAAGCTTGACAAGTCACATAGTGTCTTTGAGCAGTTAATTGTTTGATATAGTGATCTTTGATGAACATGCTTAAATGGATTGTTTATTGATTGGATTCACTTATCATGATGTTATGACCTGAGATCCTTGGAGGGCATGCTCATTTGTCTTTGCAGGATCTAGTTGGTGGACAGTTTTGGGAGACCAAGCCAAGCTTGGGCTTCCATGGGGCTACAAGCCCACATGTTGGATGCCAAGGGCCCGCATGCTGGATGAGAAAGATGAGACTTGGGAGGCCTTGATGATGACTTGGATGACATAGCCCAAACCTCACTTGCCAGACGATTTTCCCAAGAGGGTAAAATGTCCTCCTTTTTTAGTACGACGTCATGTGTGGAGGGCTAGGGCTTGGTGGTGAGCTGCCACTCATTTGACACATGGAAGTTTTGAGGAGAGGAGGGTTTTCACCATGATAAGAGTGTTTAGATGCTTGACATGTGGCGTTTTGAGGCCTACCCATGCTTCTCCAACACCAACGACCTTCTCCTAGTGCCAAAACATCCCCTAAAGGGGTGGCGTATATCTGAATTAGGGTTTTATTTGTGCAAAAAGTGAAATTTTAAGTGATTTTTTTAGTATTACTTTGTTAAGGGGGAAAGATTATGGTTGATGACCCCTGATCTTGTGGTTTACTTCTTGATTTATGGATAAGTCACTTTGGTGACATTTTATATAAATAAGAGATCATAAGATCTCATTTTGACACAACTCTTCCTCATTGTGAGAGAACTTGATCTGAATTTTTTTCTATCTTTGGCAATATTGTCTCTTTTAGTTCTTGTTTATGTCTATCTATTGATGAATGGTTGGTGGAAGCCTAACGCTAACCTTGGATGATATCTTCTAGCTCTTATGGTGGATTATCTTGGCATTTCTCTTGATCTTGGTATGGTCTTTTACTATTATGCTATCATTTTTTCAAGTCAATTATTGTTATGCTATAAGCTAGGTGTGAAGGATAAGGGCATACACTTGCACCATAGTCTTCATCATTTTATGCTTCATCTCATTGATTATACAAGGGTTTGCTAAGAGAAGTATAAGGGCATACACCTTCTTAGCTTAAACCCTAGCTAGAGAAACATGCCTTAGGAAGTAAAAGGGCTTACAGTCCAAAGGAGGTAGCTTATCTAGCTATTTGTTTATTTGACTCCATTAACGCCATAGTAAAGGCACTAGTCATACTTTTTTTGCATTGGAAATATAAAATAATTGCCTTGGGAAACACAATTTTTGATCTTTTGGAAGGTTTCTTGCTTGAAGTTGGTTTGCCTCATTGAGAGGAGTATTCCCCTACTAGGGCATTCCCTCTCTCCCACTACTCTAATTGCTTTTACAAACTTTAACCTACATCCATTAGGGTTGCATAACCCTAGCTACCTATTCACTCTTAACTCCTAAACTAACCCTAGACTAGCTCTTAAATTTTGTACACTAACTCTACTAACTAGGGCGCACCTTTGGGCTAGTTCTTGGCACTTTTCCATGGTTGATTTTTTTGCTGCATGCCATTGAATGCTACAGCCATAAGACTGCAATTTTCTGCAGAAAATACATGCTACAACAACTTGCTTTATTCAGCCTTAAAGTGTCATTTTCCAGTCATACTTGATTGCTATACTTATTGATGATATTGTTGACTGATATTATGTTTTACATGCTGATTTGAATGTCTTACTTGCTGATATAAACTGTTATCTATTGCTGCAAATTAGGGACAATGATATTAGCTTATTGATCCATACTAACATATATCATTGCAAATTGGATTTCCTTGTGTCTCGGGCAGGTACAATCATCCAAAGAAGTACTATACCCGTGGGGCAACAATCACTTGAATTACAAGGCATCTCTTCCCACCTTTCAACCCACTTAAACTTGACCTCTAGGAGCTTCACTTCCATTTCTCTCCATCTCCGCCTCAATCCCCTTAGGGTCACCGAGACCACCTCCCTAGAGTGACCTAGTAATCCTTGAAGTGTGGGACCTACATCGAGGTGACATTGGGTGTAGGATTCCCATGTTGTAACACTTGCTTTGTGGTTGGCTCGGGCTTTGTCCAACCTACAACTTGCGCTATAACATTTTGGTGTCGTTGTCAGGGAAGATTTTGAATCTTCTGCATACCCTAACGACACTTTAGTGAGCTATCCCAAAGCCTTTCCCTTATAACATAGTTACCAACTTAACGAGAATTGTGATCTCAAAACAAGAACTCTAGCCCTTAAAACCAATATTTTTGCATAAAAAACATGAAAATCAACCCCGAAATCAAAAAGTGGTGCTACTGGTAGCACCATTTTTTTAAACGGGGTCAAAATTACAACATTTTTCAAACATGGCCTTCGAAACTCAGACAATAGCTCAAAAAAACCCTAAAATCAACATCTAAATAAAAAAATGATGATACGTAAAACAATTTTTTTTTTCTTAAACGTGTAAACCATAGCTATTTACGACCTAATTGAAACTGTGACATTGACAACAAAACCTTACATAAATAAACAACCCAAAATTGGACCCCAAATGGTCACAAAAATTTATTTACAATTTGTTATTTTAAAATTACATTAAAAATAAATAAATAAATAAAACAAAATCTTCTCAAATATATTTTTTTTAAATACCAAAAAAACACATTTAAAAAAATATA
>ML789432.1:237965-255537 GCA_009831015.1 Picea engelmannii
CCTGGGGAAGGTGCTTTCGATGGATTAAATTAGAACATCACGAGAATCAAACAGATGGGACGATTATCAGTGGAACAGACTCATGCTCCAGACTTAATCATTTTATACATAAACCAAATATGGCATATAAGTATACACATGCATCCATTACTTCCAATCTAAAACACCATGCAAACATTCCACACATAAACCATTTATGGGCGTATAAACATGAGCATGTATCCATGATATTCAATTCAAAATACAAGGCATAAAACACTTATCAGAACCACAAGGCGTGATGTGACTGTTGATAGGGGTGCCCGTTTCCACCCAACCATAGGCTCAGTCACTCCCAATGGATTTATCACTGGCCACCCCCGAGCTTAGGCCACAATGCTTTGAGATTCAATCTCTTACTTCCAGCTCAACGAAAGTTAGGGACGAAGGTTGCTCTCCTTCTCCCTATACAGGAATAGACGAGGACGAAGGTTATTATCTTTCTCCTGAATTAGTCTCTCTTCTCTGCGATCCCAACTCACTTTTCTCTCTCAATCCTTCCTTGGACTCGAGAGTTTTTCGCTCTCATCTTTGCATTCTTTGTCAGTCCTCTCTACCCACACAACACTTTCTTTCTTGCCTTCCTCGGCAAGATTGCACGTGGCTCAAATTCCCAGTCCGTGGTCAGGTCCGGAAGCCTTACAGATGGATGGTCTGCCCCATCCCTTCATTAACTCTTGAGGAGGTCTTCCCACCTACCAGCCTGATTGTAATTCATTTCAGGTCAGAGGGTTGTTCTGATCTTGAGCAATTAAAATGAGCATAGTATTGGCTCGGTGGAAGTTAATGCAACCGCTCTGGGCCCCTTCCACCACCTTTTCATTAGAAATCATGGTCTCTTTTAGCAAATCCCCTTCCCAGTAGTCATGCAACACATATTAAGAACCAATTTACATTCATCGACCTTTTATACAAAGGTCCATCAAATCAAACATTCACACCTTTGAGTTTTCCATAGTTCCCTAGCCAATATCATTATATTTACAGACTGGGGGAAGCAGGGTGTTACAATTCCCTCCCCCTTAAAGGAACATCGTCCTCGATATTCTATCTATCAACATGACGTGTATGTACAGAAGTAAAAAAAATCAGATATGCATGTTTCATGGCATCTTCCATTTCCCACGTAGCCTCATCTGGGCCAAAGAGTTTCCACTGCACCTTGCCCTGCACAATGGTTCGGTTCCTGAGTGAGGTTTCCTTCTTGTCTAGTATTCTTTGGGGTTTTGGCAGGAACTCTTCCTCCGGTTCCACCTGCATCACAGACCAGTCAATTATATGATTAGCATCATGTATATATTTCTTCAATAAGGAAACATGGAAATCATATGTGCCTTTACTGTGGGAGGGAATGCTATTCTATAGGCTATCGGTCCCACTCGATCTAAGACTTCAAAGGGTCCACAATACCGAGGTTCCAACGTGGCACATGATCCCATCCTCAGGGAACTCTTCTTGGGCCTAACTCTGAGATAGACGTGGTCTCCCATCATGAATTCTTTGGGGGTTCTCTTTCTGTCGGCATAACTTTTCTGTCTATTCTGAGCTATTTTCAGATTTTTCTTTATCTGAATCACTTGTTGTTCCATTTCTTTCAACATGTTGGGTCCAATCGTAATTATGTTCACGGGATTACTCCAACTGAATGGAGTGTTCCACGACCTACCATAGAGGACTTCGAAAGGACTCATCTTCAGTGATTCTTGGTAGCCATTGTTGTAGGAAAATTCCACCAATGGCAGGTAATCTTCCCACTTTTTAGGTTGATGCATTACATGCATCCTTAGCATGTCTTCTAATATTTGGTTCACTCTTTCCATCTATCCATCGATTTGAGGATGATAGGCTGTGCTAAACAATAATTTGGTCTCCAGACCAGTCATCAAGGATTTCCAAAAGTTTGAAGTAAATTTCATGTCTCTGTCAGACACGATTTCCTTAGGCATGTCGTGTAGTCTGAATATCTCCTTCATGAATATGTTGGAAATATCTATTACCTTGCAAGTCGATTTGACGGGAATAAAGTGAGCAGACTTGCTTAATTTGTCCACCACTACCATGATGGTGTCATTCTGTCTGGACGATGATGGTGATTCGGTGATGAAATCCATGGAGATGGTTTCCCATTTCCATTCTGGGATTGGTAGAGGTTATAATAACCCTGCTGGGTGCCGGTGTTCTACTTTAACCTACTGGCATTCTAGACATTTAGCTAAGTACTCAACTATTTTTTTCTTCAGTCCAGGCCAATATAATTGTTTCTTGGTGGCTGTGATCATCTTCTAGCATCCTGGGTGACCAGTATATGGTCGTTTATGTAGTTCATCCATTATGAACCTCTTCAAGTCGTCACAATTTGGAATATACACTCTGTTTCTGTAAGTTAACATACCTCCATCTAGCATCTAATAGCCTTCATACTTTATCCCTGCGGGTTCCTGCTCCAAGTACGAGGTCGCGGTCTGGAAGAATGTGACTGTTTCTTGTGCACTCCTGACTCTTTCCTTGACATTCGTCTTGTAGGTGCCCACCGTTTCTAGGTGAATTGTTTTCATACTTCTGCTAAGGGCATCAACCACCTTATTTTCCTTTCCTTTGATATGTTTGATTTCGAAATAAAACTCACTAAGGAGGGCCATCCACCTAGCTTGTCTAGCATTGAGTTTTGGTTGGTCAAACAAGTGTCGCAATCCACAGTGGTCTGTCATAAGTACAAATTTCCTACCCAGGAGTTAATGCCTCCACATTTTCAAGGCGTGCACTATGGCAGCCAACTCTAGATCATGGGTCATATAGATGACTTCATGCTCATTCAATTTTCGAGATTCATAGAAAACTACGCTTCCTTCTTGCATAAGGAATCCTCCGAGTCCTTCCTTGCAGGAATCTATGCACACGAGGAATTCATTTTCGGGATCGATGATCTTCAGCACAAGAGCATGGGACAGAAGGCATTTTAGGGACTGAAACATTTCTTCACATTCTGGTGTCAAAATGAATTTATCCCCCTTCTTCTAGAGGGCAATGATTGGACAACCAATCTTGGAGAATCCTTTTGTAAATATCCTATAGTATCCCGCTAAGCCCATAAAGGATCTGATATCTGAAACATCCTTTGGGGTAGGCCATTCCATGATAGACTTGATATTGTCAGGGTCTACTGCTTCCCCTTCTTCATATATGACATGTCCCAAGTAATGTATTTGCTTCTGAAAAAAGTCACACTTGCTAAATTTGGCATAGCGTTGATGTTCTCTTAGCACTTGAAGCACAAGTCTAAGATGTTCCTCATGTTCCTCTCTATTCTTGGAGTAGATTAAAATATCGTTAATAAAAACCAATACAAATTTGTCTAGGAATTTGTTAAGTACATTGTTCATCAAGCATATAAAAGTGGCAGGGGCATTGGTTAATACAAATGGTACTACCATAAATTCGTAGTGACCATATCTCATCCTGAAGGCGGTTTTGTGGATGTCTTCACCCTTGATTCGGACTTGATCATATCCAGATCTCAAGTCAATCTTTGAGAAGATGGAACCACCTCCCAATTGATCGAACAAGTCATCGATTCTAGGTAAGGGGTACTTGCTATTTATGGTTACCTTATTGAGTTGTCTATAATCTATGCACAGTCAGAGTGTACCATCCTTATTCTTCACAAACAACACTGGTGCTCCACATGGAGACATACTGGGCCGGATATAGCCTTTGTTCATCATTTATTTTAGCTGTAGTTTAAGATCGACTAGCTCAGGGGTGCTCATCCTATAGGGTGTCCTAGACACTGGCACCGCTCTTGGTGCAAGTTCTATTGAGAAGTCAATGTCCCTTCTCATAGGTAGACCCGATACCTCTTCCAGAAACACATCTCTATACTCTCTTAGTATGGGGTGGTATTCTAGGCTTGGTCTGTCATCCTCAACCGATTTCAACACATGTATTGCATATAGAGGACATCCCTTTCTGCAATAATTTCTCATTTGAAGAGCTGATATTCATCTCACCGAGACAAGTTTTTGGATCCCTTGAAGGATTATCTTTCTCCCTTCTTCATTTACACATTCTAAGGTTTTATGGTGACAATCCAGTTTAGTTTTATATGCATCTAGCCAGTCCAAAGCAATCAACAAGTCATACGATCCTAGGGGTAGTTGTTAAGGGTAGCTTGGGTAGAAAATCCATCCATATAGAATTCGCATGCTGGTATGACCTCCGCTACCTTTCTTTTGGTGCCAGTGGCTAACTGTACCAACCATGGCTTGGCATGTTTATATGGCTGTAATTTACACTTACCAATGGCTTTGAGGGGCCACATGACTCAAATTTGAACCAGGGTCAATTAAAATAGACACTAGATGGTTGGCGATCATACCTTCCATCTCCACGACTGAAGTTTGGTGGTCGGCTTGTTTATTATCCACGACTACATAAATTCGTGGCATACTCTTGGCCACGTCATCGACGGTGGTAGCTTCCTGGATGTTGTAAATTCTCCCACTGTTTTGTTGTCTGTGCGGACAGTCCCTCAGTAGATGTTCTTCTCCACAACCCAAACATTTCAAGGGTTCTTTCTTTGGGTTATCAATCTTTCCCGGGGTTGATCTAAGAGGTCTATTTCTGCTCTGGGAAGGGAAATTATGTTGGTGTACACTTCGGGTCGGAAATCTCATCCTTGAATCATTCTTATAGTTTTTAAATCTTGGGGATTTAAATCTCTTTTTCTGGAATCCCGAACTATTCTTCTGCTTCCAACCTTCACGAGAATCTGGTTGAAGCCCAAACTGTTCATAACAATATCTTGCCTTTCGGATAGTGTCTTCTAGGGTCCTTGGCTCGTCAAACTCAATCATGTTCTGATAGTCCTTAGGTATCTCACTGATGAATCGTTGCACCTTGGCCTTTTCTGCTTTTATGTAGGGTACGTACCTCAACAACTTAAGGAATCTGCTGACATATTCCTCTATAGTGAGTTTCCCCAGCTTGAGTTCATAGAATTCTTTAGTCTTTTCGTCGAAATACTTTTCCGACATACACTTCTTCCCGAAGTATTTTTCAAACCGTTCCCAAGATAGGTATTCTTCATGAATTCATTTCACATTCGTAAGGTCTTCCCACCAAATGGAAACCTTTCCATTCAGGTTGAAATTGGCTACTCGGGCCTTTAAGTTTTCTGAGAAGTCATGGACTCTGAAATACTTCTTTAGTCCAAGCAGCCTGGCCTCCGCTTCCTCTCCCTTCTTGATCTCATCGTCGAAAGAGGGTGGTTTGGCCTTCTTGAATTCTTCGAGATTATGAATTTTGGAATTCTTTCGTTTCTTCTGTTTTCTTCGAGAATGTGAACTAGTTCTGCTACTAGAAGATCCCTCCGAGTCGCCAGTTTCCTTTCTAGAGGAATCGTCCGACGCTTGTCCCCTATCTCTGAGGTGGACCTTTCTCAAGGTTCTCTTCCTAGTGTGGCCACTTAAAAGACCACGTTTCCGTATCTCGGGTGGACTTCAACTCCTCTTTGTCTGTCGTCGATCCACATGACTGGTGTCAGGTCCATGCTGTAGTTGTATTTGTATGTCGGATAAACTTTGCAGCAAGACTGCATTAATTTCCGTTTGTTTCTCTTTCTCTTTTATCAACCTCTCATTGTCGGCCTTGCAGCATTGTAGTTCAACCATGAAACTCCTCACGATCTCAGCTAGATCCGACGGGGTCTCTACTGCCCTCCTTTCGTCAGACTCTTCGTCTCTATTGTGGGAGCCATCCCCCACTTCGTGGCACATCACCATTCTATACGTTTGTAGTTTCTCGCAATTGATCGTCCGCTTGAGTGTAGACAAAACACTTGTTGTTAGCCAACATTATATTCGTTCATAACCAACACCTAATTCACATTTCTTAAATACCTACACACACAACAGTGATGCATACACACACAACAGTAAGTTGTCATTCTTTCTATAATAAGGTCTTAACCAACCTTTTTAGGAAGGGAGTAAGGTAAGATGTTTCCTTTTAATGTGCTCGTCCATGAGCCCAAACAGGCCGAGTGTTGTAACCATGCTCTGATATCAATTTGTAACACCCCCACGCTTTGTGGGAGAACTAAATAAAAATTCTCGTTCACAAGCCATATTAACTCTTCGATTTCCTGCTGAAATCCTGCTATTTGATCCACAGACCCTATTGAAACCCCACCAACGTGAACATACACAAGGGCACGAGCTTCACCCATGCGACCACAGGTTGTGACCGCATGCCTATAAAAAGGCGTTTCTCATTTCAGAACTTCGGGACTTCTGCATGCGAGTCAATCCTGACTCATGTTTCCCTGAAATCCCAATCTCCATTAGCTCATCCCTTAATCTTCCACTCATACGACCGGTCGCCACGACCTGAGACTTATTCTCCGAACTCGTCGAGACTTCGTGTTTCGCGAAGTTGGAACACAACCCAACGCTTATCTTTTGAAAGCCCGATCCCCAAACTCTCGATATCCCCTCGCCCAGATCAACGGTCATGGCTCTCTTGTGATCTAACGATTCAGAGCAAATCGCAAGTTCGGGTCTCGCGAGTTGACAAAAATATACCCTTTGCCTTCTTTCAGTAGCGAATGAACGAAATGTTGATCTCTCGCCACATGTCTTCTTACGATGGACGGTCAAGGAGGGTCCCAATAGACCCTTGGATATATGGTCCAGATTTCATTGCTACTTGCGAAGACTGAAGGAGTCGAGGCGTTAACGCCTGCGCTCCCTCTTCAAATCTAATGGTCGTGACAAAGCTCGGTTCCTTCCCGAAGGATCTCATCCATTCGTTTCCCAAACGAAAGGATATTCCCTTTCATTATTTGAACTTGCTATCCTTTCTGAACTTGGGCAACGAAATTCAACCTCTCAGAGCTTCGAGCTTCCGCGGCTCCGAAACCTTCTAAAACTAACTCCTTGCACAGGGTTCCCAGACCCAGGTCACCTGAACCTTTAGATTATTCTTGGGCAAATTATCCCTACTCTTAGTTGGGTTTCTGGATAAGGGCTCGGGTGCGTTTCAAAGTCCCTAGTCTATTGACCTAAATGTAGTGCCTTCCTAACTCTCCGAGTTAAGAGCTATGACATCGGGGCACGGTAAACTCATGGGTTTACCGTAGCGGTAGCCATACCAAGGAGCTTATTCCGACTCTGAGATATGATGCAATTCCCTGTGGAAGGTGCTTTCGAGGGATTAAATTAGAACATCACGAGAATCAAGCAGATGGGACGATTCTCAGTGGAACAGACTCATGCTCCGGACTTAATCATTTTATACAGAAACCAACTATGGCATATAAGTATACACATGCATCCATTACTTCCAATCTAAAACACCAGGCAATCATTCCACACAGAAACCATTTATGGGCGTATAAACATGAGCATGTATCCATGATATTCCATTCAAAATACAAGGCATAAAACACTTATCAGAACCACAAGGCGTGATGCCACTGCTGAGAGGGGTGTTCATTTCCACCCAACCATAGGCTTAGTCACTCCCAATAGATTTATCACTGGCCACCCCCGAGCTTATGCCACGATGCTTTGAGACTCAATCTCTTACTTCCAACTCAACGAAAGTTAGGGACAAAGGTTACTCTCATTCTCCCTATACAGGAATAGACAAGGATGAAGGTTACTCTCCTTCTCCCGACTCAGTCTCTCTTCTTTGTGATTCCAACTCACTTTTCTCTCTCAATCCTTCCTTGGACCCGAGAGTTTTTTACTCCCGTCTCTGCATTCTTCGTCGGTCCTCTCTACCCACACCACACTTCCTTTCTTGCCTTCCTCAACAAGATTGCGTGTGGCTCAAATTCCCAGTCTGTGGTCAGGTCCAGAAGCCTTACAGATGGACGCTCTGCCCCATCCCCTCATTAACTCTTGAGGAGGTCTTCCCACCTACCAGCCTGACTGTAATTCATTTTGGGTCAGAGGGTTGTTCTGATCTTGAGCAATTAAAACCAACATAGTACTAGCTCAGTGGAAATTAACACATTCGCTTCGGGCCCCTTCCACCACCTTTTCATTAGCAATCATGGTCTCTTTTAGCACATCCCCTTCCCAACAGTCATGCAACACATATTTAGAACCAAATTACATTCATCAACCTTTTATACAAAGGTCCATCAAATCAAACATTCACACCTTTGAGTTTACCATAGTTCCCTGACCAATATAGTTATATTTATAGACTGGGGGAAACAGGGTGTTACAGCGTGTTCATTTGTCTTTGCAGGACCTAGTTGGTGGACATTTTTGGGAGAACAAGCCTATGTGGATACAAGCCCACAGGTTGGATGCCAAAGGCCCACATGTCAGATGAGAAAGATGAGACTTGGAAGGCCTTGATGATGACTTGAACGACATAGCCCAAACCTCACTTGCCAAATGATTTTCCTAGGAGGGGAAAAATGTGGAAGTCTAGCGCTATCCTTGGATGATGTCTTCTAGCTCTTATGGTGGATTATCTTGGCATTTCTCTTGATCTTGGTATGGTCTTTTAATATTATACTATCATTTTTTCAAGTAAAGTATTGTTATGCTAGGAGCTAGGTGGGAAGTATAAGGGCATACACCCCCATCATAATCTTCATCATTTTATGCTTCATATCATTGATTATACAAGGGTTTGTTAAGAGAAGTATAAGAGCATACACCCTCTTAGCTTAAACCCTAGGTAGACACACTTAAGTTGAATCATTGGTTGCAACAATTTGAAGTCTATTTTTGTAGAGAAACTTGCATGGGGAAGTAAAAGGGATTACACCCCCAAGGAGGTAGCTTCTCTAACTCTTTGTTTATTTGACTCCTTTAACTCAATAGTAAAGGCACTAGTCATACTTTTTTTTCATTGGAGATATAAAATCATTGCCTCGAGAAACACAATTTTGATCTTTTGAAAGGTTTCTTGCTTGAAGTTGGTTTGCTTCATTTAGAGGAGTCTTCCCCTGCTAGGGCGTCCCCTCTCTCCCACTACTCTAATTGTTGTTACAAACTTTACCCTATAGCCATTAGGGTTGCATAACTCTAGCTACCTATTCACTCTTAACTCATGAACTAACCCTAGACTAGCTCCTAAATTTTGTACACAAACTCTACTAACTAGGGCACACCTTTGGGCTAGTTCTTGGCATTGTTCCATGGTTGATTTTGTTGCTGCATGCCATTGAATGCTACAACCATAAGGCTGAAATTTTCTGCATAAAATACATGCTACAACAACTTGCTTTATTCAGCGTTAAAGTGCCATTTTCCAGTCATACTTGATTGCTATACTTATTGATGATATTGTTGACTGATATTATGTTTTACATGCTGATTTGAATGTCTTATTTGATGATATAAATTGTTATCTATTGATGCAAATTAGGGACAACAAATGATCCATACTAACATATATCATTGCAAGTTGGATTTCCTGGTGTCTCAGGTAGGTACAATCATCCATAGAAGTACTATACCTGTGGGGAAACAATCACTTGACTTACAAGACATCTCTTTCCACATTTCATTCCAGTTAGAATTGACCTCTAGGGACTTCACTTCCATTTATTTTTGTCTCCATCTCAATCCCCCTAGGGTCACCGGGATCACCTCCCTAGAGTGACCTAGTCACATTTGAAGTGTGGGACCTACATCGAGGTGACATTGGGTGTAGGATTCCCAAGTTGTAGCATTTTCTTTGTGGTTGGGTCGGGCTTTTCCCAACCTACAACTTGCGTTATAATAGTGTGCAACCTTAGCATGAGGACATGCTTTTTATTTTTCACCTTAGCTTGATAGAGGAGCATGTTGTTGAAGCATTGAGGGATTCGTGTATGCATTTATAAGTAGGAGGAAGCACAAGGGAGAAAGAACAATTCCTCAATCACTGTATCTCTCTAGGAAATATATGGCGTTGAAACATGCACTTTTTGAAGGGAAATCATTTTGAGCACACATATCCCTCTTTTGATCATTTTTCCTTGGACAAGTCCCATAACACCCTTAGGGTTCTACTTGGGAGACGATAATTAGTTATGTTAAGGCCCCACGTTCTTGTAGTTGTTTCCATGTGAATGCTATGTTGTCAAAGTATGAAAGAAAGACCCATATCCCATCTACCACATGAGTTTTGGCATGATTTGGGAAATATTTGGTTGCTATTATTATTTAGTTGGTGGAGTTGTTGGATGAATTGAATGCTAATAGAGAAAAGGAGGGGAGTGTGATTAAAGGTAAGGGGGATTATGACTCTCACATTAGAAGAGAGGAGGAACAACACGAGGAAGGAGAAGAGAAGAGAAAACACATGAAATAAGAAGAATATATAAAAAAATAAAAGATAAGAGTATAAGGATGATGCAATACTTTTATGGAAGGACACTACTATGAAGAGAAGAAAGTAAAACGAACATGATTCCAAAGAAGGTGGTTAGAAAATAGAACATAATTCCATCATATTCACTAGTGATTAAAAATGAAAGGCCAAAGTGCATAAAACACGAGTTAACACATATTTAATCCTTGGATTTAAAAAGCCACATCCAAAGATTTTATACCTAAGACTCGTCCAAAGATTTTATACCTAAGACTCGAATCAACGATTATCTTGTGAGAAAGAGCACAACCCTATTGTTTAATTGTGTTAATTGTTGTTCTTTTTTTTAATTCTAATTGTTGTGTCTGCTAGAAATAAAGAGATGTACTTGTTTTTACATATAGACAATATAGTAATATTATCACCCAACCATAGGCCGAAGCCACCCTCGAGCACCTTAACCTTGAAGGATAGAATAATTCCAGAAGCAAACCCTTATAACCAATAACCAACAGAGGTAGCATACATCTCTCCAAAGCTAGCACACCAAGCAGAGAGTTCAAACCATAACCAAGGCAAAACATCCAAACCATAACCAAAGACCAAAATCTTAGTTGCAGTAGCTACAACTACACTCCCTCTCCAAACTTGACCACTACTAGTATTTATGCAGTTGTGAGAGTGTGAATGACAAATGAGCTCTAGTGCCCTCTTATTTATAGTGCTCTTTGTCACCTGTCCAGGCTGACTTCTTCTTTTAGAGGTTAACATTGAAATACTAATTCTTTTATTGAGCCGACATGTCTTCTAGGATTTCTACACATTTGTTTCAAGTTTCTCTTACTTCACGGAATATTCTAGTCTCGTCAAAGGTTACACGTAGACGTTAATACCTCCCGCGGCTACCATAATATCAACACTCCCTCCTAGCTAGGAAGGTATTAAAGGCAATGGTCTTGATCACAAACAAACCATTCAACCGGTAGCATCATCATAGCCACACATCTTATCTCATGATTACGTAGATCAAATCATGCGCAACATCATCACTATCAGTATCATCTGATACCATCAACTGCATCATCTTTCGAAGCCATACTCCATCTAAGTAATCGGGCATGATGTTGAATAAGTAAATCCATAGAGTGATACAAGAACCATTCTTCTAATCCGAACATGTCCTAGAAGAATAATTGTTCCAACAGATGTTGGAAGCCACGCCATGGGCTACAAGGACTATTCTTTTAATCCGAACATACGTCCTAGAAGAATGACTGTCATGGACCATTTTCCCTCTGGCCACTACTGTGAACTCGGAGGACGAACCATTCTTCTAATCCAAACATACGTCCTAGAAGAATCTTTGTCCATGCTACATCATCAAGGACCATCCTCCATAGGAAGGATGTCTGTCGACCAATAATTTGGCCTGCATGGACCATTCTCTACCTGGAGAATGTCTGTCCATCAACACACTAACTATCCATCTAGCTGGAAATCATCTCCAACGCTAGTGGTAGTCTCCATAGAAATCATAATAATGCCATCAATAAAACACAATTGTGTCTATCCATAGTAGGACACAACTGCTACCCAATGGTACACAACCAGTCCTAGTAGCACACAGATACTAACCAATGCCACATAGTTACTATCAGTGGATCAAATCCACCACAGTAGCATACAACTGTTGTCCAGAGACATACAGTGTCCACAACAATCATATCATCTGATATCAACCTGCATAACAATATCATGATACAAACTAAGTCATCTAGGGCATTCCTCCACTCACATCTGTGAGATCTGGAAGAGCATCTGCTCTCAAAAAGTAAAAACATCAGTCATGGGCTATCTAGACTATTTTCCCAAGCATAGAAGAATAATTGTCCCTGATTTCTGAGCCTGGACCATTCACTTAACTGGGCCATTCCTCCGGCACTAATCACAATGCAACCTGGAGAGAATGAGTTTTCCCTACGGAATGTCTGTCCCTGATTGCTAAACCTGGACCATTCACCTAACTGGGCCATTCTTCCACCATTAATCACAGTGAAACCTAGAGAGAATGAGTCTTCCCTAGGGAATGACTGTCCGGATAATTTCCTAATGGAAATGACTGTCCTGCACCAACCTCCTATAACAGACCATTCTTCGAAATTGCTCACAACTGTGAACTTCAAACGAATGACTGCCCGGAGAGGCGGACCATTATGCTTGACAACTACTCAGAGTAACTGCCAAGAAGAATGATTGTCCTAGACCATTCCCCCACACTGGCCACAAGAGGAATCGTTGTCTATGGTACATCAACAATCTATTAGACCATTTTCAATACGAAATGACTATTCGATGTGGACCATTTTTCGAATTGGAAAATGCATGTCCATCATAAATCTTGGGCCACTTCCTGGACTAGAAGGTGACTGCCCAACCTGGATCATTTTCTGAACTGGTAAATGATTGCCCATAAATCAATAATATATCAGTGCTCCCTCCCAACCTAGGAGTAATCTCTTTATTTTCCAATAAGGAAGTCATCTCCACGAGTACCAGCTTGTCCCTTAAGTACGCAAACTTTTCATCTTGGATAGAGGCTTTTCCAAAATATATGCTATCTACTCATCTGTTAAGATAAACCAGAGAACCACTTCTCCCCTCTAAACTCTATCATGGAGAAAATAATACTCTATATTAACGTGCTTCTCCCTGTCATAGAACACCGAGTTCTCTGAAAGCTTCACACAACGTTGATTATCACAATATATCACGGTCAAATCTAACACCTGATCAAACAGTGCAGAAAACATCTTACTGAGCCACACTGCTTTCATACAAGCATTACAAACTGCAATATACTCTGCTTCTGTAGTGATGAGTGTGACATACTTATGTTTCCTTCTAGCGCATACATCGTGGCAAAGCTCAAAATGAAACATATCCAAGTAGCACTAATTTTTTCATCTGCACTCCCTTCCCAATCTGAATCGATAAATCCATGCAGTTGTATATAATATCTCAAACGTTCCACAAAGAAAATATCCGACTGAGTATTCTCCAAATACGTTAACAAGCCAATCAAATGTCGATAAAAAGACGGTTCTACTAGATCAGAGTCTCTCAATTTCTTCAGATCTATCATCATGAGAGTTTGCCATGGATTTGCAATCCATCATCCCAGACTTCTGAATAACCATTTCAATATACTTCCTCTGTGATAAGAAGTTTTCACCACACTTTTGTTGTACATGAGAGGCTTTGCACCAAGTTTGCTTGAATCCATACAAGGTCTTCTTCCATCTGCATACGAGGGTCTCTTTCTGGTATACCTCAACCTTGAGGTTGCTCTACATACGCTTCTTCTTCAAATTACTTTGTTGAGAAGAACTGTGTTTACATTCATCTGATGTAAATTCCAACCCATGGATACTACAAGAGATCTAATGGCTCAGGTAGAGGTGTGTTTGGTTACTGTAACAAGCTATCATCGTAGACTTCTACCTCCTTCTGGAAGAACCATCTAGCCTTGAGTCTCTCCTTGTATCTATCAATGCTCAAGTCTTTTTAACAATTTCTCACATACATTGTTCTTCATCACAACTTCCTTCCATTCCTTCTGCTTCACTGCTTCTAGTGGGTTCAAACTTGGTTCAATTGGTTGTTCTGATTTTTCTTTCTTTCTTGGAATCTTCATGTTTTTCCTCATGTTTCTCTTCAATGTTGGAGTCTATGGAATCTTCTATAGATTACATGCCCTTATTTCCCGAAGCCTCCAACTTTTTCCTTCTGCCATAGGAACATAAATGTAGATGGACAACCAAGGATATTCAAGGCTTCTTTTCAAAGAATTCTTCTTCTAGAGTCAAACTAAACACGTGTTGCTTATCATCGCTTCTACTTCCAATGAGGAACATGGATATATGCTTTAGAAATTCTTCTTCAATGGATCATATTGTTGGGGATTAACTCCCTCCTAATCCCAACTTCATGCCCAAATGAGCAATATGCATGCTTTTCTTTTGGAATTATGTGATCAACTCCCTCCATGTGAGAGAATCCATGCTTCTGTCCGCTGCATCTCTCTTTGCTTCCTGCAAAGTGTCACAAGCCTATTCTGGTTTCCTTTTATTCCCGACTTCCTTCGAGTCTGACTCCTCTGAGTCTCTTTAAGTTTGTTTCTATCTGTTTTGATTGTTTCCCATTTGACAGTTGTGTATCCTTATAAACCTCTTCTATGACAACGTCCGCAAGGATTGTTCATCAAACATATTTCGCAAGGGTACCTTCCCGAAACAAGAAGAAGAAGAGAAAACAAGAAATATCTATCTAGAGGAGATGTTAGTTCATCTTGTGAACAAGTATAATAAGCATCTATATCCCATTTGACAGTTGTGTATCCTTATAAACCTCTTCTATGACAACGTCCGCAAGGATTGTTCATCAAACATATTTCACAAGGGTACCTTCCCGAAACAAGAAGAAGAAGAGAAAACAAGAAATATCTATCTAGAGGAGATGTTAGTTCATCTTGTGAACAAGTATAATAAGCATCTATATCAATGGTATTCGTATGCAATCAAGTATTCATTGCACCTAGCAATTATATAATCTTTCAAAGATCACTTTCACAATTTGTAATGTAGCAACTATCACCCTAGATATATATAAACTTTAACAATTTAATCAACCTTGGAACCTGAAGCCTCACTTGCTATGGAGGGTGCGCTTGTTCCTTTGAATGCACTAAACCCAAGATTACAACGTGCACAAGATTTCTAGTACTTTCCCTGCAAACACACTCATGTTTTGCTAGATGATATAACTTACATAGCATATACAAGTGCATACCTTTGAAACCTTGTAGCATCGTCCAAGGTGTCTTCCAATTTGAAACTAGATACCATCTTGACAAGAAAAGATTAGAAACTCAATTGAAAGATTCAATGATTAGAACAAGCTAGAAACTCTAAAATTTCAACTTTGACCACAAAATCAATTTGACCAAAAGTCAACATTTGACTTTGACCAATTAAACTTTGACTTTGATAAGTCAAATTTGACTTTGACCAAAAATTCAAACCTGAAGTTTTTGCTCACTAAGAGTACCAAGAGGTGCACTAGGCTAGGGCACACTAGAATGTCAAAGAATTAGGTCAACTGCTTCACCAGAAGTGCCCAAACACAAGGGTTAGGGTTTGTTGCAACTGCATAATTAGAAAACCTAGCTAAAATTGTAATTGGTTAGTATTTGTTGCAGCTGCATAATTAGAAAACCTAGCTACAGTTGTAATTGGTGCCATGCCGAGCTTAACAAAGAATTGTCACACTACCTTCTAGTGGTTAAACTTTCTTGAAGGTGGTGTGAGCCCATAACCTGTTAGAAATTAGCAATATTGTCACCCAACCATACACCAAAGCCACCAAGGCATCAAGTTGCCACTGCACTCCCTCTCCAAACTTACGCACTACTAGTCTTTATGCAATTGTGGGAGTGTGAATTACAAATGAGCTCTAGCACCCCCTTATGGCCGACTTCTTATTTTAGAGGTTAACACTAAAATATTAATTCTTTTATTGAGCCAACATGTAGTTTTCAATTTCATTTAAAGCAAGCAAAGGAATATAGTGTAGTGTAGTTTGGTCCTAATTTGTCCAATAAAATTAAAAGAGAGATTTTGTAGTTTAAGAAACAATTAAACTAATAAAATTATTAAGGAAGACCTTTTAGAGGTTAACACTAAAATATTAATTCTTTTATTGAACCAACATGTCTTTGACAACATGTAGTTTTCAATTTTATTTAAAGCAAGCAAAAGAATGTAGTGTAGTGTAGTTTGGTTTTAATTTGTCCAATAAAAATGTAGTGTAGTTTGGTTTTAATTTGTCCAATAAAAATGTAGTGTAGTTTAAGAAAAGAGATTTTTTAGTTTAAGAAATAATTAAACTAATAAAATTATTAAGGAAGATAATTTAAGTTGTACATGTTTCATGGTAGAGATAAAATTATTAAGGAAGATAATTTAAGTTGTACATGTTTCATGGTAGAGATGATCTTGATTGCACCAAATTTTTAATTTATTTGTTTAATACTAATTTTTTTTTTTTTAATTTTAAATTTATACATTTAATTATATTTTTTAAATGAATGAATGTATTAGGTGAATTAGTTTCTATATTTTCAATTTTATATAAAGCAAGCAAAGGAATGTAGTTTTCAATTTTATGGTAGAGATGATCTTGATTGCACCAAATTTTTAATTTATTTGTTTAATACTAATTTAATTTTTTTTTTAATTTTAAATTTATACATTTAATTATATTTTTTAAATGAATGAATGTAATAGGTAAATTAGTTTCTATATTTTCAATTTTATAAAGCAAGAATGTAGTTTTCAATTTTATTTAAAGCAGGTAAAGGAATGTAGTTTTCAATTTTATTTAAAGCAGGTAAAGGAATAGTGTAGTTTGGTTCTAATTTGTCCTATAAAATTTGAAAAAAAAAATAGAGATTTTTTCAATTTTATTTAAAGTGAGCAAAAGAATGTAATGTAGTGTAATTTGGTTTTAATTTGTCCAATAAAATTGGATAAAATAAAACTATTTTAAGAAACAATTAAATTAATAAAATTATGAAAAAAGATTAAATGTTTATCGAATTAAATTGGGGTGGAGATTATGAACAACTTTTAAAAAAATGTTTTTTAAAATTTAAAAACTATAAAATTAAATTAAATCTTAAAATAACTAAATAACTATTAGAATTTAAAGTCCCGAAAATCTCAGAAAAGGTAGATTTTTTCAATTTTATTTAAAGCAAGCAAAAAATGTAGTGTAGTTTGGTTCTAATTTGTCCAATAAAATTAGAAAAAAGAGATTTTCTATTTGTCCAATAAACTTACGAAGAGATGGTTCACCGAGAAACTCAGTGAGGAAGGTGACTCTATCTTGGCGACGTCTGGGGAATAAAATGTAATCAGTAATTCGAAGTAGGCAAGAAATATTACTTTAGGTTAGTAGATTACGACCTAAGAATAAGTCAAAGAGCCAAAGTAGGAATGACCTAAGTGGGAATTTTAGAAAAACAATTACTTGGGACAAAGGCCGTTCGAAACAATTTATCGCCGTGTTAACGAAAAGAGGCCAAAAGTAACTCGTGGTAACTAGCCACAAGATGCATGTTGCTTGAGCCCGAAAAAGCCCTTCCATCAAA
>ML789433.1:0-49135 GCA_009831015.1 Picea engelmannii
TTAGATTTGACCAAGTCACACACATTAAGACCCATTTATTTAAATCTTAAGCTCACCACTACATTAAGACCCATTTATTTCATAAAAAAATATAAAGGTATACATTAAGCATCTTGCTAAGGGAAAAGACCCTTAATCCTCATCGTTTAATATTGGAATGGTTAAATGGGGAGGCCCTTTTTTCATGTACTTCTCAAGGTAATGTAGCAAAGTGATACATGTTCACATTTAGATGGTGATATAAATAAGGTAAAAATTTACATAACTAATTATTTGGCATAAGCATAAGAAAAAAATAAGCATAAGCATCTTTTTCAAGCATCTTTATAAAAAAACCTAACTTTATAAAAACTAACTTTATATGAAAAATACTAACTTTATAAAAACTTCCTTATTAACTAAACCAGAAACAACTTTAAACATATTTACATTTAAAACACATATTTAAAACAGTCCAAACATATACATTTTAAACAGTCCAAACACATATTTAAAATAGTCCAAACACATATTTAAAACAGTCCAAACACATACATTTTAAACAGTCCAAACACATACATTTTAAACATATTTACATATAAAACATATTTTAAATGCCCACTAACAGTCCAAACACATGTGTTTGGACTGTTAATTGGGAGGAGTTATTACATAATTCACACTATGTATATGATGTTAATAAACATAGCATCATGGTAAAATAAAATATTGTGTAATATATGCCCTTAATGTTTCCCTTTCTTGTTCTATAATGGTTATATAATTCCATTTACAAGTGTGAGTTCTCCAACAGTTGAGAGTCATTATAAGTAAGGAACTAAACAACCAATTGAGGATATCTAATCTCACAAATTACAACAAATAAAAGGTAATGTGTCATTAAAGGAGCTATTTATCATTCCTCATAATATATAATCAATGACGCAAGGGTAATACAATTCTTCTTAAGGAATAGTAACACTTGTTTTATAAGAAGATATTCTTCCAAATTGATTATGTAATTAATTTATTCCCAACTGCAATCCATCAAAATTAGACAACAATTCAAAGCGTATGGACACGGTAAAAAGAGTAGTCACTGGCAATACCCAATTACTCATGGTGCCAAGGAAGAGCCCACTAGGGAGTTGTTACATGGACCTTGGGTATGAAAAGCGTTTGGCCACCGAACCCAGAGGAAGACACCCAGAATTACACGTTGGTTGGTGAGATGACAGAGGTCCAAACAAAAACAATTCGAGAGAAAAAAGGGGATCTACACAAAGGTGGGTTCACATCCAAGTTCTACTCCAACCCAACACTAATCATCATGCAAGCACCCACACAGAAGCGCGAAGGTGTGAACTCGAGTACCCACAACACCTAGCAACCATTCGGCTTCCTCACAGAATTACAATCAGTGGATCCTTTACCCACATCGCTAGAGTAAGTTGGGTTGTTGACTGGTATGAAAACAATCACATTGGTAAGAGAAAAATCCATGTCAATTAAATGAAGAGTAGGTATTCGATGCCAAACACATACATTTTAACAGTCCAACAAATGTAATTAATAGTCCAAACACATACATTTTAAACATATTTACATTTAAAACATATTTTAAACATCCAATAAACTTACCTATCCCTGGCGCTCACGACCTCTCGACGACCCCGACGACCTCTGCCTCACGTCCGTTGCACTCGTGACCTCCCGGCGACCTCCACCTCATGTCCGTGCACTCAGCGACCTCCCAGTGACCTCCTCACTACAGCGAATACACATATTTGCGCTTGCGAATACACAGAGCCATACGACAACAGAGATCTCACATAGCCATATGACAATAGAGCAAATGAGCTATTCACGAGCGAAATGTTTTTAAAACATTGCAAATTCGATGTGTGGCTAATATATAAACCATCTTTCGGCCGAAAGATAGTTCGTCCGAAAGATAGTTTGGCCGAACTATTTTTCGGCCGAACTATCTTTCGGCCGAAAACTTATTGCCGGTAAGAAAATTTCCGGCCGACCAAATTTCTACATGCAAATCAAGAGGGTGATTATTGCACCGTTCGATTTGACGTTTATTTTTTCGGCTGAAAAATAGTTTGGCCGAAAATAATAGTTTTCGTCCGAAAAAATGTTTTTCGAAATTTTGGAGACCCGATTGTCACGAAAGTGTAACCCACCTTCGTGCTTTCACCCTGTGTTTTATGTAATTTCTCTAGGTGTCACTACTTGGAACCTCTAAGAAAATGAGTTATAGAAAAAATGACATACCTTTATGAATTCTGGCTTATTCTAGAGAGAGAAATTGTAGAGAGTGCCACACACAAAATATTTGTTGTATGGATATGAAAATTGTACACAGTATACTATAGACTTTGATATAACTAACACATTTTGTATTATTGAATTTGTATATTCTATGAATACATTATGACATTTTTACCCGAAACACTTGTTTTAGACTAGTTTCAGGACTAGCCAGAAACCCTATTTTCCACGGAGTGTAACTCCAAAAATAAAACAACCCACAAGCTGAAAATTGTACCATAGCTACTTGGATATGTTTCCTCAATGACCTCCCATTTTCATGGTCTGAATTATTCTATAAAAAATTTTATTGTGAAAATGGTGAGATCACCTATAAATAACATACTTTAGAATGCATCACCAAAAGAATTTATCCTCCCTTGAATTTCGGCCTTATTTACTTCACCTTCCCTATGAAATTTGGCTTAGATATCCTTTGGTTACCTCAGTCACCCATAGATATTCAATATTCTCAAGTGTGATTAAAATGAGAGAGTCTTGCCTCTTATTTATACTTTCATGTAGCTTCCTCAAGGGGTTACCTTTTAACCATCTTAAACCACTTTCCTTATTTTAGGGTTAACCCACTTCTAACCATTTGTAACTTAGTAATTTCTCCATTAAATTTATTATTTAAATAATTTATTTTGTATTTACTTTGACTTATATTACACTCATCACTTCACTTTATTATTTACCTTCTAAAATCTTTTAAACCACTTTGACCTTTTGGAGATTCTAGATGACTCATGAGGGTTCTCCAACTTCACATGGCCATAACTCTCTAACCGTGAAGAGTTATGTGAAGTTTCACATACCCACAGAAATGGAATGACATGTACTATCCATATAGAATAGTATTACCTACAAATATATCAAAAATCATACCATTATCCATGAAACAAACTTGGGTCCATTACCCAAACCTGGGTTCTCCAACTTCACATGGCCATAACTCTCTAACAGTGAGGACTTATGTGACGTTATGCATAAAACCATAAATGACATGACATGTACTACCCATATAGAATAGTCTCACCTTCAAATATATTAAAACTCATACCATTATACATCAAACAAACTTGGTTCCATTACCCAAACCTTTGTGCTACCGAAATTCACTACCAGATTTTCTCCAAGGGTTGACATAAATCACTAAGGGTTTATATCAATATACAATATCACTCGCCAATGGTTGACATCAATGAAAACCAACTTTCCATCAACCTAAGACAACTGTCCGACAGATAAGAAAATGGTGGTATATCTAGGATAAAACAGAAGTATATAAATAGATGATCATGAAGATATATGATCATCAGTATATGGTAGTATAGGATAACATTGATATAGTAAAAAAAAAGGAAATTAAAGTACATAAACAATTAAAGATTGATGTGAATAAATATATAATGAAAATACATAAGTTTCAAATAAAATGGGAGTGATAAAGATGGTAATATGGAGCTCCGAGATGGATAGGCCAAAAAAGGGAATACGACATATGACAAATAATAAATAATGGTTATAGAAAATGAAGTATTAGGGAAAATATATAATTAGAGTTATGAAATGAAGACAACATATGGGGTTAGTAAATAAGTACATTGTTTGAGGAATAGAAGTTGTAAATAATATGAAAAATTAGTGTCATGTTGTTAATGGCAGATGTTATATGATTTACTTCTAGAATGCAAATGTTGATTAAAGGATCTTGGTATGCGAATACCAGGTTTAATGATATGTTTTAAATACAATCACATGTCAACAATATATGGTTATGGATAAGTTCATTTGGTAAACTAATCTACAGGTTGAATAGGCTATGTAATAGCCATAGAAGTGTGATAGTAAGTGATCGATGTTGTGGACAATGAATGAGAAATGTATTGATATGAATTATCCTTATGTTATTTTACATTGGTTTAAATGAATTGATATGATATGGGTACAAGTGCAGGTTTTTCAGGTGGCAAGACTGCCTAAAACGGAATATACGATGACAAAATTCCCAACAACACAGTGCCACTATATGGTCCATGGTAGGGTGTTGAACCTAGTTCTATTAGGAGGGGTAGAGGAATTTCCCACCGTGTATCCTCTGAAACCTGGAGCCATGGGAGGACAGTGTTATCTCACGCTCCCCTAGATGTGTGATGATGATTGCCAATTTCCTTCTAGGGAAGCTTGGTCAAGGGAGTTGACACTTCCTCTTATGGGTTCTATCTGGAGTTAGGTCAATATACTTGACGTTCCAAGATAGTCCAACAAAGGATGGATAAGGATGGAAGATGGAAGTAGGATATGGAAGAAGGATGACGATAAGTAGTTGAGAGTGTGTGGGGATTTCACCTTATGGTAGAATTTCTTGATTTCCTCATTTTGAAAAATATGTATATATGTATGTTTATATTTGCTTAACTAAACTACAATTATCTAAGTGAATGTTGCTTGCGCTAAATTATTATAATTAAGGGATTTTGTGAACATTTTAAATGGTCTAATATCTTTTATGAAATGAATGGTCTTGTTGATTGGATTGGACGCATACAAGAATTACTTTTAGTGTGATAATTTTTTTCATTAGTACATGTGCGAGTCTTGTATGTGCTAGCTACACATGCATGCCTTGCACATGTACACTAGTATGTATAAGTGTTTTAAATTGATGATGTTGTTTATTTGATGTGGATGTATGAATCATGTGTCATTACCCTTGTATTGTAAATTAATCTAACTTCAGAATGAATTTTCTTGAAGGGTGGGTGTATGTAACAAACTAGTTTGATTATTTAATTTTCATAGTTAATTTAAAATTATTTAATTATTAAAATAAACTCAATATGTCTTTTTATTATTTTATTATTAAAAGGTAGGTGAAGTGTTTAATGAATGGATAAGGATTTTGGGGAATTAATGATGGGGATAAGGTAGTTGGGGAATTAAATGAGAGGGGAGGATAAGGAAGAAGGGGATGACTTGGAAGGGGGGTTTTTGTTTTGGGGGAAAATTGGAGAAGAAGGAGGAGAAAGAAATTCTGAAGGAGATAGGGAAGGAGGAAATTGGAAGAACAATTGTTTTGGGGAACTCTCACAGGGAAATTTTGTTGCTGGGAACTTTGGGCTCAGGGGCTAAGAAACCACAAGGATTCCTGGAGCTAGGGAGATGAAGAGGTTGTTCCTAGTTGGTTGGGAGGTTAATATTCAGTTGGGAAGTTTGGGAAAGCTCAAGAACAATAGAACCAGGGACTAAATCAACCAACCTATAGTTCAAGGTATGCATTTTATTATGTTGTTGTTGTGATTATGTTGAGGTATGTATTTTATTATGTTGTTGTTGTGATTATGTTGTTTTTGTGATTATGTTGTTTATAAATAAAAACTATGAAAGAAAACCATAAATTAAATTACAGATTATTTCAGTAGGAAACAACCAAATAGATATTTATTTATTATTGAGGCCCTGAAATAGGAAGAACTTACAAACCCCAAGTTGTAAATGTACGTATGTTTTATATGCTAGTGAGTTGAGATGTTTTGGGCCATAGGGCCTTTGTATTTATATACATTTTGAGTCTAGAGTGCATATGGGATTTAGGCCAGTAAGATTAAACAAATGTAATATGTAATCACACATGTTTTATTAATAAAATACATAGATGTTGTAGACCAAGTCATATGAAAGAGTATGGGGGGCTAGGATTCCACGAGACCAAAACGAAGCTAAGGAAAAGGGGTATAAGTCATGGGGGCTTAAGCAAAGGAATAAAGTAATATTATTCCTAAGTCATAATATTTATGTTATAAATTTATCATAAGTTCCCAAGTGTAGGAACACATTTCCATGTCGAGTCAAAGGAATTTCCTAGAGTGACAAGTGTGAAGATAGGAACATGCAATATAATGTGGATAACTAAGTGTAACTCTAATTAAACTAACCCGATCATTCTTCCAATATTTCACTCATCCTTGCATCCATCATATGTGCCTTTGCTAGAGAGTGTGAGAAGAAGAAAGAGTTGATTGTTACCCAGTAAGTCCTTGGTGGTTTGGGATTGAAGAAGTAGGTTTGCAGGCATGTGGAGCTTTCCCTTTGGGTGAAAGAGTTGCTAGGAATAGTTTTTCCCATGTGTGGGATAGTGGGTGCTATAACTACTTGAGAAACATTGTGTTTCATGTGTTGCATATCTCTAATACTTCCTATCATGCTTGTTGTTGAAGCCCTAGATGGGAAGTGGGACAACCCGAACTACTGTTGAGCAGAGAAGGGGGTACATTTCCTTGAGTGGGTGAGGTTGTGGGCAATGCGAGGTTGTAAGCTGGGAATTGTTGATGGAGTGTGTTCCTAAGCCCGTGTTCTTCATTGTGATAATTGTCATACCTTAGTTTGGCTTAGGTAGCCTTTGCATTGTTGGAGTCATAGCCCTATCTCGAGGGTGACCTATTGTTGAGAGTGTATGAACAACAAAGTCTACAGTTGGGAGGAACGTCTGAGGTTTTCATGCAGTTGGTGAATTATAACAAAATATAAGTATTATTTTACATGCATTTACATGTTTCTTATCATGTTTATGTTTACATTATTTCTATTTGCATAATTTGTACATAATTGTGTATGGTTGTCCATCTTATTTTTAGTTTGCATAATTTTTGCATATGCAAGGAATGGTGGTTAATAAATGTTACATGTTAGTCATTTTTCATAGTATTGACAACAAAATTCAGGTGTGAGGCTTAAATAGTTGTGCACATTGGAAAATCATTGTCACACGTGGAACAAGGTTGATTATGCACACATGGATTTTCTCCAATTATAATTTCTGCAGTTATGAGGATGGTTGAGTGTGCAATTTTCCTCAATGAGTTATTCTTCTATTTCAGTTCATGTCAGAGAAGAAAATATGTTTATCGTGACTCAACTTGGGGATGGGTACATTACCCTGTGATATCAGAGTGAAATTTTTGGGTTTTTGGTGACGGGGGATGTTACAACCTTTCTTTTAAAATTATTTGCATATGAAGATCAAATAAAACCCATGAAGGTTTTTATTTTCCCTTCTTCTGGCTGACTAAGTCCACATAGAATATCCTCAATACAGACTATGAGTAACATACATTTTTCAGAGGGGCATGATTAAATATCTATCTCAAGAACATATATTTATCCTAAAATAACTAACTATGGAAGATAAGATCTTGCTAATGACCTATTTTCTATCTCCACACATGCACTTTATTTGTTTCATATAACATTATTAATTTTTTGTTGTTGTTTATATATGTGAGATTCATGATTCAAACATGGATTCTAAGAAATATAGGAAGAAGAATGAACACATAATTGAGTTGATCCCAGATCATGCAAAGGCTAAGTTGGAAACATACTTCAACATTCCAGGATGAGCTTATGTTGACACTATGTGGTATGTGGACCTTGGGACAATTTTCAAATGGGGAAACTTGTACCACATGTTCCAAGAGGAGACTTACCTTAAAATGCCACTTCTCCCCGAGACTCCAATATAGATGAAGGATTATTTCAATCCATTAGACATTAATATCTTTACAAGGTAGATTCATGTTTCGTTACCATACACAAAAACCATTGCCTTTCTCATCATGTACGTAGACATTGGTCATAGGTTGATCCAAGAAACACATGGAAAATCCATTGCTTCATTTCAAACATCTTCCCTAGACATATGGTTCAAGTTTCCAATAGAAAATCTCAACCTTAATAATGAATGGATGTTGTAATTCCATTTTGATTGTAAGGATGCCATGAAAAATTACTAGTCACTTGGAAAATAGTTTAAAGCGAAGAGAACCAGGACATACCCAACCAACCTACTAAGCGTTATAAGATCATAATATGACTTTTATATAGTTTGTATGGTGAATAGGATGCTACTGAATTTTGAGAATCATGGGTGCCTCTTATTTATGTAGTTACCAAGATAGTCTCCATTTTCAACTGAGGAGAAATTATATCTATTGTTGTTTAGACCATCTCTACAACCAAACACATAGCCCGTGGAACACATCCATCCTTATACGTGGCTTCATATCTACTATACATCACCTACATTGTTGATCCCTACCTAGGGATGCATTGAGAATGGAAATCAAGTTATGCACCTATTTACATCTATTTTTAGAATCTTTGGGAGAACAAATATAACATCCAATACACACATACACATGAGTAGTTTACAATCCTTTTATATCAATTGTTATTTTTGTGTCATTTAAATTCATGTCAAATAAGGATATACAAGTTTTTGGAGATGTGGGTGGTTGGTATGCCACTAAGAAGGGAACATACATTGGATTCTTCAGAACCATTAAGGATCCTAATTTTCTTCCCAAGTTCATTCCTAACAAATGATCCATCCAATATATCACACACCAAATGTTTGTAACTGGAGTTGGAGTGGATTTTCCACAATACAAAAGATACCTATGGCCTTCACTACTCTTCTATGTGGTATCATATAGTTTCAAAGACATCAAGGAGGTATGTAGAAGAAGAAACCTTTTATTTTGTGGAGTAGAGATTCCAATGACATGACCCCATAGATATCATCAACCAACATTGTAGGTTATGCAAGTACAAGTGGCTATACCATAATGAGATGGGGTAGGAAGAGGAGCTCTATATAATACCTTTTTCATTATATGATATTATTTTTAAAATGGGAATGAACTTTTCAATGAAAAAAATACTATAAATGGATCTCTTGGAAAGAGAGAACACATAAAATAAAGCTACAATTTTAAAAACAATGGAAAAAAAGGGTTAGAAAGAAGAGGTTGAAGCATTTCTTCTTCATCAAGATAAAGAGGAGAGAAGAAGGTGATAGGTTGAAGTATTGAGGCTTTAGAAAGAGGAAGAGAATAAGAGATAAGAAGAAGAAGAGAGACAAAAAATGGAAGAATAACAAGAGAGGTTGAGAAAAGAGAATAAGAGAGAAAGACAAAAGAAGAAGAAGATAGGAAAAAAGAGGAAGAGGAATGTAAAACACATCCCATGGAAATTGGCTCTTCTAAAACCTCATTTGGAACTCTAGGAAATTCATTGACTAGAGGCCACTTTCTTTAGGATATATTGGAATGGGCGCATTCACCTCTTCTAAATCATACAATGTGGTAGTCCTTGATTCATTTTATTTTGAAAAGGTAAGGAGAAGGATTGTGAAATAATCCCCTAAAAATAAGAAGTTACCATAAGTACCAACATTTGTGGTAACTACCAAAAACCAACTCATGGACAACACCAGGGGAGAACTCCTATCCATAACATCATTTGGGGTATCATTTTCACAGGCTTAAGACATAGACATTAGAAATATGGCCCAGGATATTGAACAATATAAGTTGAGAATCCAAGCACTAGAGTAGGAGGTAGCATGATACAAAAGTAACAAGACTATCCTTGTAGAATCTATATATAGTTCTTTTGAATTGCAGGAGGATCTTGGAACATCTTAGAGGCAAATGTACACAATATTTAAAGAATTACAAGAGCTATCCATAACATTTCTCACACTACTAGAAAAGGTCAACAATAAGAATTTACTACTTTATGGATTTCAACTTGTCATGGATGAGCTAAAGAACTGGAAGGTACAAGAAAAGAACACACCATTATTTAAACTATGAAGCATTGGTGAAGTACTAGATAGTTAGAATAATTCTTTAGAAAGACATATCCATCACAATAAACAACTGCAATAGTTTATACTTGGTTTTTGAAAAGGTGATCAAATGATGTCATACACCACAACTTAGAGTTATGGATGCATCGAGGCCCATAGATGTAATTTTGACAAAGTTTGAGGTAGTGGGGCTTGACCTTGTTGAACAATACATTATCACATTCATTCATAAAAGGGGTTTTATAATTGTTAAAAATGAAGTGGATATATTGTAGGTATTGGGGAGATGGATCTGGGGAACGAGGGGGTTTATAAGTATTTGGGGGTAGAAAAGGGGGCATCTAGTCAAAATAAGGGATATCTAGTAAAAATATGAGATATATATATAAAAAAGGGGTTCTCTTTATTGGAATGATGTATTGGAAGGGGGGTTCCACAAAATTATTTTGGGAGGTATTCTTTAATATCCAACAAATGCATGTTCTATGTCACAAGTTTACTAATTGGAGACCCCATGGTTGAAGTAAAATATACATAACAAATCAATTTTGATTGGAATTTTTCTCAAAATCACCAAAAAAATATTGAAATAATATATTGTTGGCATTCAAACGGAAAACATTAATCAATTTAGTTTTTATCACACTAAAAGAGAGGTGGGTCCCATGTCTACAAAATTAGTCTCATATGATATCTCTCTTAAATAGTTGATATTTAGGTGACTCTCAGGTATATCCTCATAGCTTAAGTCTCAAGCTAGCCTACATAAAAGGCAAAGAATAAGGTCGATTATTGTTACTTGTAAATAATTTTTAACTTCAAATAGTTTTAGGAAAAGGACAAAATAGATGAATTCAAAAGGTTGTACTTACCAAAAGGGGAGACAATAATTCCAAGGAAGTAGTTGCAACCTATAGGATATATAATTACATAAGAACCTTGTATCAAGGGCTCTTTTGTTTTGTAATTTTGAGAACTAATTCAAGAAATTTAATGAGGAGAAGCCCTCATGACCATTTTTAAAAGAGAAACAATGGTGTTGTGATGTATTATTTGTGAGTTGTTTCTAGATTTAATTCTTTAATTGATACCATTGTAAGGATGTATTATTCATATACTGACTATTCTTCATTGATGTTTATATCTTTTACAATCATAGTGCTCATTTGATACTTATTGCTTTGAAATGGTATATATATGGTTGTGAATGGTTTTGTTGTGACAAACTATGTTTTAAATTCACCATTTATTTATTTATTTTATTTTATTTTATTTAACAACTATATATTTATGAAGTATAAGAAAAAATCTGTAACTAACCTTCTATCTGCATGCTTAGTTTTTTTTCCTATCTAGGATATGTTTTTTTGGTTTACTTTCTACATATAGAGTAATCTCATACCACACAATGCATTTTGCATTTATAAACCACCCCCCACCCATTTAAAGTAATACCTATTGAGCGAGAATCTATATGGGTCTCCTCTCCTAAACAATGTGAGGTATAATTGGGGGTTCATACTAGGGAGTACCCTTTCCTGTTAAAGGGAACTTTTCCCACACCAATACCTAGCTAGCATGTTGTCAAACTGGAAACTATCAATTCATTTCATGGAATTGACCAAGCTTCCTGAATAAAGAGAGAAACTAAATAAATTATTCATGGAGGAATTTAATAGTTATTCCCCAATAGTATTGTAGTCCATGATTCATATGAAAAACAATGTTAGTAACAACTCTTTCTTCATTACTTTGATAGTAAATGATTTGTTGTTGTATAATTGCATGATTGATTTTGGTGAATTAAAAAATGCCATGCCTCTCAATGTTGGGAATCAATTGCAACTTAGGATCACATGAACTTATATGAATACATGTGGTATGGATTCAAGATAAATCAAGTTGTGTCACCTAATAAATGGATGAACAAGTGAAGTTAGTTGTATACCCTGATAAATCAATATTAATGGATATAATTTTTATTGATGTTCCTAATCCTTGGGAAATGATTTTATCTATTAAATAGAATACTAAATTCAGTGGTAGTATCCAATTACACATGCCTTATTTACCTAGTCCTCTTCCACTATCTCATTTTTGGGTGTAGAGTTTGTTGTATCATTTTTTTTTTTGTAAATAAAAAGAAGGACCTTATATTAAATCATGAGTATACATCTATGCGACGCTTGGTAGCCACTTGTTCCACCACAGGAGGGAAACTAGAACAGGTGGCTCCAAGCGTTGATGTGTCTATCATGGTTGAAAAATGTTTTACAAAAATTGTGCAGAGGACTGATAGTTTCTACAGGAACCCTGTTCCATCTAACTAGACTAGGGCTGTCTACATTCATAGTTGCCATAACTAAGAGAATTACACAACCAGAAACAAGAGTGTAAACTATCTTATCACTATCCATTTTTAAATTTGTAATTACAAAAAAACGGGGACTTGGGGTGAGCCGTGTCAAGCCATTGGAGAACCTAGATATCCATGAGAGGTGTATGTCATGGAGAATCTCTTCTTGAAAGTTGGGTAGCGAGATTGCATTGCGGATTCTATGAATGCATTAAACAACAAGTCCAGTCATCGATTGATGTTCCCTTGGCCGTGCACCTGTTCGTCCTACCACTGCCATATGTCGAAGAGGATCTCAAGATGCTCCTATGTCATATGACAGTAAGAGTACGAGCTATCCTATCCTTTTTCCATGCCTGTGTCACCCACTACAAATGGATCCTTCCCTACATTTATCAATTGCCACCTTTGGGGGATTTCCTCCTCCACGATACAGCTTTCGTCCCCATAGTAAGGCTCTCTTGTCTTGAGAACTGGGGGGGGCAAGAAGGCTGGTGGCAATGGGGAGTGTTGTTCATGAGTTTATACTTAAGGCTTCAAAGTATAATGTCAAGGCATCCAAAAAATAAAGAGAGTTTAAAATATGAAAAGGAAATCAATTCTTTAGGGAAAGAAGCTATGGTTGATTCCTAAGCTATCTTTGCCTAGATTCCCACCATTCCTGGATGCTTATGTTCTATTCAATCATTGCCCATGAACCTTCAAGTTCAACCTGGGTCTTAGCAGTCTCTAAGATGGTATTAAATAAGTTTAAAGCGATGCTAGTATGATCTGTGAGACTGGGTTCTGTATTAGGATGTCTTGCCACATGTATAGTCATGGAGAAAAGAAAATTAAAAGATCTATTGTTTTTATGTTTGCTTTTTCTATTTTCAATAATATGAGAAAAAATCCTGAAATTGAATTAATAGTATAACAATTCAGAGGTGATTTTCCGTGTCTGAGTCAAATTTGAAAATAATGAATGTGATGAAAGCAAAACATAAAGTTGTTAAAACAAAGTGAGGCATCAATCACAGAAGAATCTCACTCTGATACAAAAGAAAAAAAATGGATGTGAAACCTTTAATGAAGCATAAAATGTGGTAATCTAACTAACTCTCAGGTCTTATGTTTGCTAATAGAAAACACAGAGGAAAATCTGTAAGCAATCAGATAACCAAATAAACATATAACCACAGTAGTTGTTGTACTAAGTTGTGATTAGGCATTCATCAAAGAAATACGAATAAATATGATAAAATATGAAAGTACAGAAGAACACATAACTCAATATTGACGAAATATGGAGTCTTTGGTTTCCAATTGTCTTAATTCTCGAAAAGGAGAGTTTTCTTCATTTCCATCATCCAAGAAAAATCATTCTTTAAGTATTTTGAAATTATATTTATACAAAAGGTTACCAACCCTAGATGGTTGGAATTTTCCTTACTCCCAGATATTAACAATTACAAAATAAAAACTTGAACCATTTAACTTGTTTCCTTTCCATCTCTTTCTCATATTGGCAGAACGAGCATGCATGTGTTACTTCATTATTTGTTTGAAGTACTTCCTTCACCTGGCTCGAGAAACTCGATGCACCTTCTTAGAAACTGTACTAAAATTCTGAAAGGCTCTGTCACATCCGTTGCCTAAAAAAGATATAACTTTCTCTGTAATTTCGGCAACTTGTCTTCAATCCTTTCACCTTCAAAATTTATTGACTGCAACTATATATTTGGCTTTACCAACCATCTATCCATTTGAGCGACGTCAACCTGCTTCAACTATGAAATTTCAATCTGAGCTTCATTTAATCTTTCTTTGATGTCCAATTGATGCTTTATAACATTGATTTGTCCTAGTACTCCAGCACAATCGTCCTTTCCAATGCCTAGTGATTTTTTATCTAGAAAATCAAAATCCTCTTCACAATCTTCCTTTATTTCTTTGGCTAGGTTGTCTAATATATATGTCTCTAGGATATTTCCCTTATGAGTTGACTCCTCAACTTTCTCCAAGTTTTCTAGGGTTTCTTGTTTGGTAGACCTTCCAAATTCTAGATTTTGGGTCTCTACTTGTTGTGTATATGGATATTTTTGGCTTTGCCCTTGTAATACTTTGGGTAGGCCACTTCTCCGGTGTTTTTGGAAATTGTAAAACTCATCCATTTCACCAGGTAACAGAGCTTTAACTTGGCTCAAAACTTCTTGGTAAGATCTTACCCCTTGGAACATTTCGTCATGAGGGGACTCTTCATGTTCATACTTTTTAATATTGCAACTGGCCATATGGTTTCCCATGACCCTCTGTGGGTCGTGCTTCTTGAATTCAATGCTAACCAACTTTATATCTTCTAAATATGAAACCTCCACCTCGGAGTGAATGAAATCCAATAAGGAAAATGAACCAATAGACAAAGGAAAAGATGGCCATACCTTTTTCTGCACGACTTTTAGCTCTTTGCTAATCCTGCCAAGTATAGTTTGTCGTGAAATTTCATGGCACACCATTCTGTCTGGTAAAAATTGTGGTAATTAATATGGAGGGACCGAGTAGCCAAAAAATATGATATAAGAGAAATGTTCTTCTATGTACCAGTCCACCACTTTACCCAGGCTAGCCATAACCTTGTTTGAAATTCTTGGCGGTGGATGACCAAATATAACAATATAAATCGACACCACTACCCAATTAAAGATTTCATAAAAGAAATATTTTTCTTTGTTTTCGCAGATCTTTGAATGTTAATCATGAATTGGTTTTGCACTGTCTGAATTGGTAATCATGAAAGGCGTCATGAAATAGATAGTGTCCATAACATAAGCTGACATAAAGAATGAAGCTAGTTTACCTTTGGTTTTCTTCATTTGGTATTATAAGATTTTGCTAGCCATATTATTTGACAATATCTTTGCCGAGTGAAAAGAAAATTATTTCGCCACCGAGTGAATAATGGGAACCCATGGTAGAAATAAATCTACCTTGTTCTCTTTTCCATAAATTCTACACATCATCATGTCTATATACATGAACTGTGATTCAAGCGATGAGATGGAATATACACTGTGAGATTCGGCTCTAAACTTTTCAGGGCATGAACACCAGTCTTTGATCAGGTTAGAAAGACTTTTTACATACTGATCACACTCTTTATTATTAAAATTCACTAGAAAACTGGCATTATAAACAACGTTTGATGTTGTAGACAAGTTATACATGACATGTATGTGTTCGGGTCGAAACGACCCAACAACTACTTTTTGAGAGTTGAATATCGTTCGGGTCAGGATATCTACATGATCCAATGCCCATTCAATCATGTCGGTGTAAGGTAAAAGCCTCGACGTGGTTTCTATCTTATGAAATTCTTCTTGAGCGATAATCTTATATTTGGTAGATAAGTTATCCTTTTCATTGTCACTTGAATCATCGGGACAGTTTACCACTTCGTATTGTATGGTGTTGAACAAATGCGTCTAGGTTTTAATGATGTTTATACTTCCAGGTGAAGTATCAGAAATAACATCTGTGTTCTGGATAGAACTTTCACCGACTACTTTAGACGCTTTCCATGGAGCCATGATATCAAATTTAGAGTTCTGTTACCTGTTATAGAGAATGAGAATGCAAAAAACTAGTTATTTCACTAAGCCAGTTTTAAGGAAACAAGAAAGTGATTCAGAACTAAAAATCCTCCTTGCATTAAATGCATAAACCATGTGTATACCTTCACTGACAACGCGTTTAATTCCTTCAATAAAAATATTTGGGCGTTAAAACCTGATCCTATTTGGAATCATTTCCCTAAATCAGATATTAATGTCATTTATAGTCGATATCTTAGGAAAATTGCAGAATTTGAATGTATCTAAGTTAATTTTGAGAAATAAATTAATTAGATTATAATCCGCATTTAGTACCTTCATTAATCATAACTATCACTTAATCAAGTTTCGGTGTTTCGGGTCTCAAGGATCTTTAAAGAAGTTTAAATTAAGACTCACAAAATGTGAAGTTGCGACATGTTTTAATTAACTATAATCATACATATCACTCTTAATTAATTGTGATTAGTTTTTAAATGTCAGCGTTTCGGGGATCGAGAATTCAAAGCGTTTATATGTAAGAGAATCCTGAATCGTGAAGTCACAACGAGATTTACTCTTTGTTAATCTTAATTAATCATTAATGAACCTGACTGAACATTTAATACTTTCGTGAGTTCAGGGATCGGGACTTCGAAGATGCTCAATATTGAACCTTCATACTTCGCGAAACCCCGACTCCCGAAATTTCAAAATCAGACCTTTATATAGATTAATTAATTAATTGAAAAGGCGGCTCCATAATATTCTAAGACATTTAAACCTTTGGATTGATCAAAGGAATTTATTTCTACGGTGATTATCCAAGTGCATTTTTTGTGCTCTTTTCTTTGTTTAAACACAAATGAAATTTATTTTAGTCTAAGGATTAGGAAAAAATATATGTTTCAACATAGGCTCCATCGAGGGATCTCGTCTCCTTGTGGGACGATAAGAACATCTAGACTGAGTGCCTTTATTGGGTAAATAGAGTCATTATTGCAGTTCCGTGAAACACATTCTGAAGAAAGCACAAAACATGATTTTAGGATTTCATCATTAACTTTGAAAACTCTCAAAACTAAATCATTCGGTGATCTTGAGTTAGGCTTATAATAGTTTTCCTTTCCTAAAACTGACCTCAGATTTGTATAAGATAATCAAAACAACCTTAATCATTCTACCAAGCTTTATTTGATTTTGTTCGCATCAAGGTGAAGTAATTCAATATTTTAAGTTAGGGAGTCCCATTAGCTTAGAATTTATATCTAGCCAAAAAGAGAAATAGTTACCAGAGCATCTTGTAATTCATGTATAGCATCCTATCAAATATGTAGACATTGCTTCACTGCCAACGAGCTTGTTCAGTACCCCGGTGAAGTTATCAGATTTCCCACATTGAATTTCCTTTCACCACTTCAATTAGTAATTTAGCATTTAAATGATGAGATGAGGGCAATCATTTAATGAATTTCCTTTCATAATCTCTTTTGGACTAGATGGGGCGATCATTTAATGAATTTTCTTTCTCCATATGTCTTGTTTCAAAACATGAAGTGGGGGAAATCAATCGGTATGCAATATACCTGTGAAAATATCTATTTATAATTTAACAACAAAGGTTTGTAAAATCACTTTAATTGCTCTGGAGTAATCCTCTTCTGACCTTCAAACATCTTTTGCTTTGGGGAAGTTCTCAAGGGGAGTTCTTATTATATTTTTCAGGGACTTTCCTTGAGTGAAACTAATCAGTTTAATCTTGTTAGAATGACTATAAGAGTTAGGATTAACCTAGACATACTTCTAGTTCAGCTAAAGTTAGGGAATTATAAAACCTTTACCTATTCTCATTTTGAATATTTTTTTATGAGTTTCCAAACTTAAGGTGAGACCTTTCTCCTCTATGAAGCTCATGAGATGATATCAAGAATCCTGTGAAGAAAAAGCTTGAACATGAACAGGGGAAAAGAAAAAGGTTTCAGATGTTCTATTGTAGGTACAATCAGTCTTAAATGAGCTTCTTACTAAACTCTTGAAACATTTCCTTAATTCTTTTTATTGCTTATTTTTCATATATATATATATATATATATATATATATATATATATATNATTTACTTCGTCCAAAGAAAAATTTTGATAATTAAAAGTTGTTTTTCATTTCTCTGATTAAATGTTTTGGTGATGATATTAGTAAACATAAGATTATTGTCTTACTCATTAACATCTCTTGGAAAATTTTAACTTGAGTTTTTAAGAAATAAATTCATACCTCAGTAATTGTTTATACTTCCAGCCAAGCAGACTATTAGTTTATTTACTATTTCGAGAGACATTTAATGTAAGTATATCTGCATGTCACCTTTTTGATATCTCAAGTCTCTTGGCTTATCAGCGAGTATCCTACAATAAGATAAACATGATAGCCATCCGGAATTCTAGTAGATTAGAAACCTTCTTATTGCATTTTTTGATATATTATTTATTTATTTATTTATTTTTAATGGCTGACCTTTTTGTATTTACAGTAAAAATAAAAACTTACCGAAAGAGAGGTAACTATAAAAAAAACATGAAAACAAACTGGTATGTATAATGAGAGCTCAGAGACATATTACTGCATGAAGTGCTTGAGGTACCACCCATTGATAGGGGTGTTAAGAATCTTTCCATCGAGATTTTCTAACAAAAATGCATTCTTTCCTTCAGAAGTTGTAATTTTGTATGGTCCGCACCAGATCTGATCAAACTTACATTGTTTCCTAGCATCCTCTTTTCTGTCTTCCCATTTTAGAACCAAATCAGCAGGGAGAAATTCCTTATATTTAGCTTTTTGGTCAAATAAGGATTTCATATTATCTTGATATTTTTGTAGTTTTTCATTTACTTCAGCCCTATTTTGCTAAATTTCAATCAATTGATTTATCCTCCCAGTAATGTCATTTGGCTCTTCTTTTGAGTCTTTCCAGAGTTTCATTATTGGAAACGCTAGATTTATGGGTTAAATGATGTCAGTACCATATACCATCTTAAATGGAGACATTCTGATGGACCATTTTGTGCCTATCCTGTTAGCGCATAAAGCATATTTTAAATGTACATGCCATGCTTTCTTATTTTCGGTTAGTACTTTTTTAAGTATAGTGATCAAGATTTTGTTAGATGACTCAACTAAGCCATTGCCCTGTGGATAGTAGGTCGTGGAGTGTCCTAGCACAATGTTATACTTTTGGAAAAAACTTATCATGGCCATGGATTTGAAGGCCTGAGCATTATCAATAACTATTTTTCAAGGACAGCCAAATTTTGATAGTATATTCTCCTCCAAAAAACTGATCACTACTGTGTCTAATGCATTTCACGTAGGAATCACTTCCACCCATTTAGTAAAATAGTCTATAGCAGTTAGAATCCATTTATGTTGAGCACTCGAGTGTGGATGGATTTCTCCAATAAAATCAAGACCCCATTGTGGAAACGAAGCTTTAGTTTTAACTGGAACTAAAGGTAATGAGATAATGTTTTGCTTGTCTGTAAACAACTAACAAGGATTACAAGTTCTAACTTTAGTGTTTACATCAGTGAATAATTTCATCCAGTAATACCCAGATCTTAAGATTTTGTAAGTTGTTTCTCTCCAGGCATGGTGTCCTCCACATACTCCTTCATGGAATTCATTTATAACTTTTTCTGTTTCGGATTCTACTGAGAAGCTCAGTAAGAATCCTAGGGCATCCTTCCAATACAATTAACCATCTATAATACAATATTTTACATCATGTAACTTCAATGTTCTATCTTTATATGGGGTTAGGTCGCTGGGGCACTAAAGGGTCATTAAATAAGAAACAATGTCGCGGTACCAAACTGAAGAAGATATTTTTTCTAGAATTTCAGTTGTGGGAACAGGGACATCGAGTTCGTTTATCTCTAAAAATCCTTCGTTCTCTTGCAGATGATTTACTCTGAGTGCTTTTAGATTTGATTCAACCAAGCCATGAACTTTAATAGGTATATTTGTTTTAACTTCCAGGTCGAACTCTTGAATTTTAGCTAACCATCTGCCTCTCCTTCCATCACTATCAAGTTGAACCAGTATATCTTTAACATAACTGGTAGGTACATAAGCAATGATCTTTGAATGTAGTACATAAGTTCTAAAATCTTTTAGGGATTTCACCATTGCATAAGCTTTCTTTTCCAATATATCATATTTTAGGTTAGAATATCTGAGACCTTTACTAAAGAATGCAATTGGCTGCTCAAAACCCTCGTCATTCTTCCGTAACAATATGGCTACAATAGTATGCTCAGAAGAAAATGAAAAAATAAAAAAGTCTTACAAATAATTAGGACTTGCCAGTACTGGTGCTTCACCTATGACCTTCTTAATGCGTTCGAATGACTCCTTAGCTTCGTTTGTCCACTTTACCTCGCTGTCCTTCTTAAGAATATATGTAATCAATTTTACTATTTCAACGAAATTCATAATGAATCTTCTCAAAAAAATTATTTTCCCTAAAAATGACTGAATTTCTTTCCTATTCCTGGGAATATTAATAGTATCTATTGCTTCAATCCTTTCTAGGTCAATTTTAATTCCATCCCTAGACACTATATGGCCCAAGAGTTTACCTTCTTGCATTTCTACAAGAAGGTATGAAGTCTACACACAGTCTGATTTCACCGTTTTTCTTTCTTACTGCAACTAAATTAGCTACACACTTAGAGTATTTGAGTGGGGCAATAATATTGGCGTCTAGAATCTTCTTTACTTATTTCTCTGTTTCTGTACAATTTTCTTCTACGCATACATCTAAAGCATCATCGATAGATAAAATGCAATTCCCTAAATCCTGATTGACAATGTAAACATGGTAGTTATTTGGGTTCAGCGGATCAGTTACCGTAAACGCCAACCTTTTTTCTCTGTACAAGCATGTGAAATGTCCTTTGAAGATTTGGATTGTGGTGTATGTCATGTCGAGTTGGATTAACTAGTAAATATTTTATCATACCTACACATTTAACCTTTCTCGAATAGAAAGAATACAAGTCTCCATATGGTCGAGTAATTTCGAGACCAAGTCTATCCATAATGGCTTTAGGAATTACATTGTGAGAGGCTCCAGTATCCAACATGCTATTGTGGAGTAGGTGATCGTGCATAGTTAGCATGATATAGAAAGGGGCAGCGATATCTCTGGCACCTTGGAAATGTGGACCAAAAATTATATTAGGCTTATCGTCTTCTAAATTTATAACGTCAGCCTGACTTTCATTGTCTGAAAAATTAATTATTTTAGCAATTTGCTTTCTGTATACTGGGTTTTCTTACAAGTTCGACCAGAGGTATAGGGATTTTGATTTTATTAATTTCATTTTCCAGACTGAAATTTCTCATTGTTTTATCAACTTCTGTGGTTTGGGATTCTATCTCGTTCTTTTCAATTTTATTTCTTTGTGATGTTTTTGTTTCAGCCACAGGAAAATCCGCTTTCCTTTTGTTAACAACTGGTGTTTCTGTTGACTTTGTCTTGGTAGAATGTATATCAACAGTGTTGGTTTTAATAGTCTGTTTTTCAACAACTTTTGAAGTTGCGTCATTTGTTTCCCCTCTCAGCATAATTTTATTCGATGGGGAAGTTGTGATATTCCTTTTTCTAGGACTTAGATTGTATTTCTATTGGAGTTCATCCATTATATTATCAGCGATTCCTTGATAAGATGAATCTTCTATAATATTTCTATTCTCGTCATTTTCAGATTTGTATTCTGTATTTAAGGATTTTTCGTAATCTTGTCTCATCAAATAAGGTTCTTGAAAATCATCACCAAGATTATTTATATCTTCTTCTAACTCAAAAAATTTCATGTCTTCTCCTCCTATAAAATTTTCATATTTGAAGGGGGCTTGAATTTTTTGATCTTCATTCTTAATTTGTCTTTGTTGTATTTGAGGGTTAGGATTCCTTCTAAAATCCTTTCTAGGGGACTGATCATTATTTGATTGGTCTAATTCCATTCTAGAGATTTTATTCGAAAATTATTTAATTATTCTCGCCATGTCATCCATCTTATCTTCCGAAGACCTCCCAGATCCAGAGGGTCCTGCTTGTTCTCCGTACTGTCTAGTTTCCTTATTTCCCATTTCAAATTTTGTTTTTAACTTTCTCGATGCCATCATGTTTGATTCAATTTCTACAGTGTCATGCTCCATTTTAGTGAGATCAATAGATCTCCTTTCTCTCAACAGTAGAGCAAAATCTGAATCAAAAGCCCCAGCAAAAGTTACTTTTGTTGTAGGTTGGGAAGGTTTAACCTCAGTTGGAAATTTATTATATAATTTATTGAATCTTTGGGTAAACTCAAGAACTGATTCTGAATTTTTCTTTCTCAGAGCCCCAAACTTGGTTAGATAATAGAGATGATCTTTCCTTTCCCCCCATTGTATAATAAAAGCATTTTCTAACTCATCATATGATCTTGTGGGCCCTGTTGGGAGTCCTCGGAACCAGGTTCTCACCTGAACTTCGAAATTTTTAACGCAAATCCTCGAATAAAATTCCTCATGCTCGAGGCCAAGGATATTAGAAAATTGGTCAAAGAAATTGATGTGTTCGGTAGCAGTCAAATCTCCCTCCCCAGTGAACTTTGACAGATTTTTCATATAATGTTTAGGTAGATCATGGAGAGGGACTGAGAGGACCAAAGGGGCATACCTAGCAGCTACTTTGGCAAATATTCTAGGAGGTGGGGGTGGTACTTGACTTCCCCCTCCTCCCCTGGCAACACCACCTCCTCTGGCCGCATCCATTGATAATTTAGAGGGTAAAACTTGGAGATTATAGAGAATAATTTTAAGAATATGTGGTGACCTATCGGTTATGTCTGGATAAAATGAAACGGTTTCAGATAATATGGGAGACAGGAAATTGGAAAAATAGGGAACTGGAAAAAGAGGACTGGTTTCTTTGGACTTAGAGGATGTGTACACAGGAGAACCAACAGGAATCGAGTCAAAGTATACAGTATATTCTTCTAAATTATGAGAGGTTGTAGACTGAATCTCAGGAACTGGTGAAACGTCAATCAAGGTAGAAAGTGAGATAGTTTTTTTACCTCTATTGGTAAAGGAGACAGTTGAAAATTTTTCGGCTTTAAATTTGGGTAACACCAACTCAGGTTCTAGGGTTTAGATTCTATCGATGGGTGTTTCTCTAAAAAGGAGTTGGGTATTTGAATGTTCAGGTAGATCCTTATTATTTGATTGAGTGGATTTGGGTTGATAAATCTTACTTGTTGATGAAGCAGTCTATTTAAGGTATCTTCTTATTTTCAGAATTTTTTCAGGATCGGATATAGAGGAGGTATGCTTATCGTCTGGATTCTTTCTGGTATTCATTCGATTAGAAGCCAATTTATTAATCATGGAGTCACCAAGTGAAAGATAAAAGTAGCCTTATAAAGTGTTTGATCTTTGTTCACTATCAAATAAAGAAAACTTACCAATGTCATTCTTCCTAGGGAAAAATAGCTTTGTTTCTTCGTTCCCCGACAGCAGCGCCAAAAAGATGTTGTTCCTGAGTTTATACTTAAGGCTTCAACATATAATGCCAAGGCATCCGAAAAATAAAGAGAGTTTAAAATATGAAAAGGAAATCAATTCTTTAGGGAAAGAAGCTATGGATGATTCCTAAGTTGTCTTTGCCTAGATTCCCAACGTTCCTGAATGCTTATGTCCTGTTCAATCACTTCCCATGAACGTTCAAGTTCAACCCGAGTGTTATCAGTCTCTAAGATGTTATTAAACAAGGTTAAAGTGATGCTAGTCTGATCTGTGAGACCGGGCTCTGTATTAGGATGTCTTGCCACATGTACAGTCATGGAGAAAAGAAAATTAAAAGATCTGTTGTTTTTATGTTTTCTTTTTCTACTTTCAATAATATGAGAAAAATTCTTGAAATTGAATTAATAGTATAACAATTCAGAGGTCGTTTTCCATGTCTGAGTAAAATTTTAAAATAATGAATGTGATGAAAGAAAAACATAAAGCTGTTAAAAAAAGTGAGGCATCAATCACATAAGAATCTTACTCTGATACAGAAGAAAAAAAATGGATGTGAAACCTTTAATGAAGCATAAAATGTGGTAATCTAAATAACTCTTAGGTCTTGTGTTTGCTAATAACAAAAACAGAGGAAAATCTGTAAGCGATCAGATAACCAAATGAACATATAACCACAATAGATCTTGTACTAAGTTTTGATTAGGCATTCATCAAAGACATACGAATAAAGATGTTGGAATATGAAAGTACTTAAGAACACATAACTCAAGATTGACGAAATATGGAGTCTCTGGTTTGAAATTGTCTTAATTCTTGAAAAGGAGAGTTTTCTTCATTTCCATCAGCCAAGAAAAAGCCTTCTTTAAGTCTTTTGAAATTATATTTATACAAAAGGTTACCAACCCTAGACGGTTGGAATTTTCCTTACTCCTAGATATTAACGGTTACAAAATAAAAACTTGAACCATTTCACTTGTTTCCTTTCCATCTCTTTCTCATATTGTCATAACGAGAATGCATGTGTTACTTCATTATTTCTTTGAAGTACTTCCTTCACCTGTCTCGAGACACTCGACGGACCTGCTTAGAAACTGTACTAAAATTCTAGAAGGCTCTGTCACATCCTTTGCCTAAAAAAGATACAACTTTCTCTGTAATTTCAACAGCCTGTCTTCAATCCTTTCACCTTCAAAATTTATTGACTGCAACTGTAGATTTGGATTTACTAGCCATCTATCCATTTGAGCAAAGTCAACCTACTTCAACTGTGAAATTTAAATCTGAGCTTCATTTAAGCTTTCTTTGATGTCCAATTGATGCTTTATAACATTGATTTTTCCTAGTACTCCAACACAATCGTCCTTTCCAATGCTTTGTGATTTTTTATCTAGAAAATCAAAAGCCTTTTCACAGTCTTCCTTTATTTCTTTGGCCAAGTTTTCTAGTATCTCCGTCTCTAGGATATTTCCCTTCTGAGTCAAGACCTCAACTTTCTCCAAGTTTTCTAGGGTTGCTTGTTTGGTAGAGCTTCCAACTTTTGGATTTTGGGTCTCTGCTTGTTGTGTATCTAGAGATTTTATGCTTTGCCCTTGTAATACTTTGGGTAGGCCACTTCTTCTGTGTTTTTGGAAATTGTAAAACTCAGCCATTTCAACAGGTAGCAGAGCTTGAAATCGGCTCAAAACCTCTTGGTAAGATCTTACCCCTCAGAACATTTCATCATGAGGGGACTCTTCATGTTCATACTTTTTAATGTTGCAACTGGCCATATGGTTTACCACGACCCTCTATGGGTCGTGCTTCTTGAATTCAATGCTAACCAGCTTTATATCTTCTAAAACTACAGCCTCCACCTTGGAGTGACCGAAATCCAATAAGGAAAATGAACTAATAGACAAAGGAAAAGATGTCCATACCTTTTTCTGCATGACTTTTATCTCTTTTCTAATCCCGCCGAGTATAGTTTGTCGTGCAACTTCATGGAACACCAGTCTGTCTAGTAAAAATTGCGGTAATGAATATGGAGGGACCGAGTAGCCGAAAACTATGATATAAGAGAAATGTTCTTCTATGTACCAGTCTACCACTTTACCGAGGCTAATCATAACCTTGTCTGAAATTATTTGCGGTGGATGACCAAATATAACAATATGCATCGACACCACTACCCCATTAAAGATTTCATAAAAGAAATATTTTTCTTTGTTTTCCCAGAGCTTTGAATGGTAATCATGAATTAGTTCTGCATTGTCTAGAGTCCAACTCTAGCTCACCAGCAAGAAAGGTGTCATGAAACAAATAACGTCCATAACATAAGCTGACATAAAGAATGAAGCTAGTTTCCCTTTGGTTTTCTTCATTTGGTATTCTGAGATTTCGCTAGCCAGATTATCTGACAATATCTTTTCCTGGTCAAAAGAAAATCCTTCCTCCACCGAGTGAATAATGGGAACCCATGGTAGAAAGAAATGGGTCGTGTTCTCTTTTCCATAAATTATGCACATCATCATGGCTATATACATGAACTGTGGTTCAAGCGATGAGATGGAATATACGTTGTGAGATTCAGCTCTGAACTTTTCAGGGCATGAACACCAGTGTTTGATCAGGTCGGGAAGACTCTTTCCATACTGATCACACTCTTTATTATTAAAATTCACTAGAAAACTGGCGTTATAAACGAAGTTTGATGTTGCATACAATTTATACAAGACTTGTATGTGTTCGGGTCGAAACGACCCAACAACTACTTTCTGAGAGTTGAATATCATTCGGGTTGAGATATTTACATGATCCAGCGCCTATCCAATAATGTCAGTGTAAGGTAAAAGCCTTGGCCTGGTTGTTATCTTATGTAGTTCTGCTTGAGTGATAATCTTATACTTGGTAGATAAGTTATCATTTTCATTGTCGCTTGAATCATCGGGATAGTTTACCACTTTGTATTGTATGGTGCTGAACACGTGTGTCCAGGTTTTAACGATGTTTATACTTCTGGGCCAAGTATAAAAAATAACGTTTGTGTTCTAGCCATAAATTTCACCAGCTGGTTTAGGAGCTTTCAGTTGAGCCATGATATCAAATTCAGATTTCTATTACATGTTACAGAGAATGAGAATGCATAAAACTAATTATTTCGCTAAGCCAGTTTTAAGAAAACAAGAAAGTGATTCAGAACTAAAAATCCTCCTTTCCTTAAATGCATAAACCATGCATATACCTTCACTGACAACACATTTAATTCCTTTAATAAAAATATTTGGGCATTAAAACCTGATTCTATTTGGAATCATTTCCCTAAATCATATATTAATGTCATTTATGGTCGATATCTCAGGAAAAGCACAAAATTTGAATGTATCTGAGTTAATTTTGAGCAATATATTAATTAGAATATAATCCTCATTTAGTACCTTAATTAATCATACCTATCACTTAATCAAGTTTCGACGTTTCGGGTCTCGGGTATATTTAAAGCAGTTTAAATTAAGACTCATGAAATGTGAAGTCGCGACAGGTTTTAATTAACTATAATCATACTTATCACTCTTAATTAATCACGGTTAGTTTTTAAATGTCAGGGTTTTAGGGATTGGGACTTCGAAACCTTTATATGTAAGAGCATCCTGAATCGTGAAGTCATGATGAGATTTACTCTTTGTTAATCTTACCTAATCTTTAATGAACCCGGCTTAACATTTAATACTTTCATGAGTTTAGGGATTGAGACTTCGAATATGCTCAATATTGAACCTTCGTACTTCACGAAGCCCTGACTCTTGAAATTTCAAAATAAAACCTTTATATAGATTAATTCATTAATTGAAAAGGCAGATCCATAATCTGTTAAGACATTTAAACCATTGGATTGATCATAAGACTTTATTTCGACAGTGATTATCGAAGTGCATTTTTTGTGCTCTTTTTTTTGTTTAAACAAAAACGAAATTTATTTTAGTCTAAGGTTTAGGAAAAAATATATGTTTCAATAGGGAGGCACACCTATGAGGGTGGAACCGTTGTGTTTAACGAGCTCGGACTAGGATTCAGAACTTGAGGTGTCACCTCCTCTTTGATGATGTTGAGGACGGGGTGCGGAGGTGCCTCTTCCTTCGAAGTGATAAATTGAAAATGCAAAGGTGGCAGTAGAGAGTGCACTGAGGAAGATGGGGTCTCCATTTTTGGAGTGCGCAGAGAAGTTTGAGTCTGAAACGAGGGGGACGGGGTCTTCATTTTTGGAGCATGTAGGGTCGTCTGAGTGCTCCTGGAGTGGCTATGGGGGCGGCTGGAATGAGCAATTAGAGTTGGTTGAGAGGTTGTAAGTCTGGTGGCTCGGATGAGGGCATTCATTTTTCTGGTGCCCCTCCTAGGCTTTCCCCTCTCTCGTGGCATGGTGGGAGGAACCAGGGGGTGGGGGGGATGAGAGGGGGTGGTGGGGGAGTGGTAGTGTTAGATGGAGTCCAGGAGGACACACAAAATGCAAGTTATGCAACCAGGAGGGTCGAGGACATAGATGATTTTAGGGGCTAAATTTCGCTCATGGGCTAATTTTCCATGTTTTTTCCAAAAATGAGATTCGCTATTTTAAAAATGATTTGCCCAAATTCTATAGGATAAAATTATTTTACCTTAAAAATCACCAAAATTTTATAAAAACTATATAAAATCCTTAGAAATTTGAATATTTTTACAAAAATATCGCCAACGATTTATAGTTTGCATATGAAGGATTAGTAAGATTCGCCAAGGTTTCTATATTTTAAAATAAATTTCATCCTTAAAATCATCCCTGGTCGAGGAGCTCTATGCAATGGTCATTGCAGAAATAGAACAGGAAGAAATGCGTGCCAGGGTAACCTTTAACATTGCGAGGAGTCGTAGAATCCTCTCCCATTACCATTGAAGGCCGACGGGACTATTGCATGCAACTGGTACTGGTGGCCTGGGTGGATGGCTCATCCAAGAGTTCCGCCAGACGCACTGAATTAACTCTCCTCCTGGTGTGTGCCATGAGGAATTAATACATCGAGGGTGGTGACTTGGGGTAATAACTCCCCCTGCCATATGTTCCTGCCATCTTTCCCCCTCCTATTTCTATGTGGCACCCCATCCAGGTGTGGGTAGTCCCTTTAGACCATCTCTTTGCAGTGAGTCCAAAGTGGCAAGGTCTGGGGCCTCCTGGAGTTTGTGAGGGTGATTTGTTGTGTGAGGTCCACTCCTGCATTGGCTAGTCTGTCTGTACCTCTGTTTGCATCCTGCCTCATGTGACAAGTGATGATAGTTAGAGAGGGTTTGAGTAATGATGGAAAGTTGTGGAGAGGGCCCAGCAGGCGCCAGCTGGGGATGATCCTTTCTGTATTTCTTCCATTGAGGATTTTGGAGGCTAACTCAATTATGACTTTGGAGTCTCCTTCGATGACGAGGTAGGTGAGTTTTTGGTCCAGTTTCATTTGTACTCCTCTGATTAAACCCCAGATATTCACTAAGTTGTTGGTGTTGAAACTCATGTTTTTGGCTGTGATGTTGTGAATTCAGCCTTGGTTGTCCCTTATCATTGCTCCCGCCCTGAAAGGGCCTGGATTTTCTTTTGAGGCTCCGTTGAAGTTAATTTTATGGAACCTGGGTGGAGGGGAAGACCAGATCGAGGGGCTGACAAGTAGGGAAGAGGGGGGGGAAGAGGGTGGATGAGAGAAGGTGGAGGAGAGCATGAGGCCCCAATAATTGAAAATCAAGGTTTCTACAGGGTCAGAGGGGAGGTCATCCTTGGTCCAAGGACGGATATGGAGAGTTTCTTGGAGGTGTGAGTGGATGGTGGACCAGATGCTGGCAGGGGGGAAGGGTTGTGAGTGAAAGACTCTTCTTCTCCTTTCTTTCCAGAGTTGCCAAACTATGAAGCCTGGTAGGAGCTACCAGTTTCTGTTAAGGAGTTGGCTTTTGTAAGGTCTTGATCCCCAATTTCTGATCATGTTTATGATGTTGCCTTTGTCTCGATATGTTCTTCATGAGTTTTGTGTAGCATGGTCCCATATATCGGCACTGAAGGTGTAGTTATTTAGGAAGCTCCATGGTTTCTTTGTGATGATAGCAGAGATGGAAAATCGAGGGGCCAATAAATCCCCTTTTCTGGAGATTATCCTAGTTAGGATATTGTTTTGGAGAAGGAGCCAAAGGAACATGGAGATTTTAGTCCAGAACTTAGATTTACATACTGAGGTCCAGATGGGGTCCTTTGGTAGAGATTGAAAACCTTCCTGTAGAGTGTATCCTTCTTTGAGAGTGAAGTTTCCATGAGGTGAGTGCCTTCACCGTAGAATGTTGGGATCGTTGCTTGTGTGTATTCTTCGTGGGTAGATTTCTTGTGTCCATTTCTGCAGGTTGTAGTCTTCTGCTACCAGTAGGTCCTGATGCATGGATTTCCAGGCCCTTAAGGGATAGTTGTTTGGGTTGGCCACCCACATGTCAACTACTTTGGCAGTAGTTAGATTTTGTATCTGGTTTTCATAGTGCAATAGATTCTCTTCTGACTGGAGGAGTGACATCTATTTCTAGGAGTCATTATAGAATAGGGAAGTTTGACCATTATGGATTTCCCAGAAGGCATGTTCCTGGATAAGTGGTCTATTTATCCAAGCCGCGTTCCATATGTTGGAGCCTTGTATTTTGTCCTGCATCCTGATCCAATGAGTTTGTTGGATGTCTGTCGCGTATTTGTGTTTCCAAGGCTTGGCCCATATTTTTGTGGGGGTTTTGATCCATCTACACTAGATTTTAGCTTCCATTGTGTTGTTGAGTTTGCCAGAGTCACAGAGGCCAAGGCCTCCAAGGGATTTGGGTTTGCAGACTTTGTCCCGACTGACTAGAGGCCAATTTTTGTTTGGGTTGTGACCATGCCAAAGAAAGTCTTTCTGTAAATTTAGAATTTTCTTTATGACTGATTAAGGCGATGCTAGAGAAGAAAAGAGGTAGGCAGGTATGGCTTGGAGAACTTTAGTAGGGTAGTTCTAGCTGGGAGATTCAGGGAGCAGAAGGTCCAGGTGTTGAGACGATTGGAAATGGAGAGTAGGAGCAAATCCCAAGAAAGGTTGTGGGTTGCTGAATCCGACAAGGGGAGGCCTAGATATTGAGTAGGTTGGGTGTAGACAGGAATGGAAAGAAGCTAGGAGATGTGATGTTGGACGACCTCTGGGGTGTTGAAGAAGAACAACTGTGATTTGGCTAGGTTGAAGGAGGTGCCAGTGGATTCGTTGAAATAAGAGAGGATGGAGCTGATATTGTTAGCTTCTTCCATCGTGGGGGTTTTCATAAGCAAGGTGTCATCTACAAATTTATTGTGTGAGGCCACAGGTTGAATCCTGTGGAGGGGGAGGCCTTGCAGAGATCTATTTTCAATGGAGGTTTTTATGTACCGTCCCAGGCCCTCAGCCATTATTACAAAGAGAAAGGGGGAAAGAGGGTCCCCTTTCCTTATTCCCCACTAGGGAGAGAAGCGTTGGGAGGGGGTGCTATTGACTAGGATTGAGAAGAAGGTTGAGGTGATGAGGTTCACGATCCAGTCAGTCTAGTCAGTACTGAAGCCGAAGGCTGTTAAGATATATTTTATGTAGTGCCAACTTATTTTATCAAAAGATTTAGAGAGGTCCAGCTTGAGAAGCATACCTAGAGTGTGTGTGATTTTGAGAGAGTGGATGATATCATGGACCGGGATGATGTTGTACATGATTTTTCTTACTTCAATGTAGCTCAATTTCTCCCTTGAGATGATGAAGGGGAGAATTGGTTTGAGTCCGAGAGCTATAAATTTAGAGATGATTTTGTAGATCACATTGTAGAGCGCAATGGGTTGGAAATTCTTTGGATTGGTGACCCTCTCTTATTTGGGTATCAGGATGAGGAAGGTGGCATTGAGGGTTTGGAGGAATTTTTCATAGTTACGTGATTCCTCCACTAGTTTCCAGACCTCTTCCCTTAGAATAGGCTAGAAAGAGTGAAAGAATTTCATTATGAAACTGTCTCAACCTGGAGCCTTGCCTGTGGGTAGCTCTTATATGGCTTGATCTACTTTGGCCTGGATTATGGGAGTCATGAGGGCTTCATTTTGTTCTTGGGTGATGTGTGTTGGGATATTGACTATTACTCTTCCAATTGCCTTAGCGCGATCCCCCGGGGGCTCTGAGAGAAGGCTTTTGTAGTAGCTGGTGAGCTCCTGCGTGATGTCCTGGTGGGAGAGCAGGGTGCTTCCCTGAGTGTTTTCCATCTTTGTTATGCGGTTGATAAAGCATCTGTGGATCATAGAGCAGTGGAAGAATTTTGTGTTTTTTTTTTCCTTATTTGAGCCATTGAACTCTAGATTTTTGTCTCCAGAGAATTTCTTCTTGTTTGAGCCTTTCTTCCAACTGTTGACTGATGTGATGCTCTTCCTATTAATGAGTTGGGGTGTACCCTATTTGAATATCCTGCATCTGTAGGGCTTCAAGTTTCTGTTCTAGGAGTTTTCTCTCTTAGAAGATGTTATCGAAGAATTCTTTGTTCCACTTTTTCACCTGTTGCTTGAAGTATTTGAGCTTCTGCAAGAAGAAATCCATTTTGGTTCCCTGTAGGATCTCAACTGTGTTCCACCAGTGACGAGCCATTTCTTGGAAATCTAGGTGAGAAAGACGAACTTTCAAATATGAAGGGTTTGAGCTTTGGGGAGGCCATAGTGTCAACCCAGAGCTATACCGACCAATGGTCTGAGCCTTCTTTGGGGAGGACGTTGGACTCACTTAGGGGTCCTTCCAAGAGAAGGGTCTTCGATAGAAGAAAGAAATCGAGTCTGCGGGCAATTTGTTGGGGCCCTGTTTGCTTATTAGTCCAAGTGAAGGTGTTGTTTCCATTTTCTATGTCTACCAGTTTGTGTTGATCTAGGAGCTCCTAGAATTTGATGTTGTCTTGTTCCAATCTCATCTTCCCACCTCTTTTTTCCTCCAGTGTGAGGATCATGTTGAAGTCTCCCCCAACAATCCATATCTAGTTTTTGGCTATGGAACTGAGGTATGCTATGTTATGAAGAAAAAGGTCTTTCTCCTAAATGTTCTGTGATCCATAGGCATTGTCGATCATCCCGTCTTTATCAGATCCTATGGCTCAATAGTGGGATGTGAGAGTTCCTGGAGTGGAAAAGTCTTGGTCTAGAATGACCGTGTCTGGGTTCTAGAGGATGGCTAGGCCACCTATGGCACCTTTCTAGTCTATATGGTACAAATTGCATTTGCGCCAACATCTTCTGAGAATTTCTTCCATGGTTTTGCCCGCACATTTGGTTTCTTGGAGAAGGAGGATGTCTAGGTCTTCCATTTTGATGCAGTTTCGGAGGATCCTCTATTTGGATCGTCCATTGAGGCCTATGATGTTGCAAGTGATGACCTTCATGTTTAACAGTTTGGTGGGTGGGAAAAGGAGTTCTCAGAGAGCTTGTGTATCTGTCCTGAGTTGATCATGTAGTTACCGACCTCCTTAATGAGTTGCAACGCCATTTTCTTGTCTCGCCTTTTGTTCTCCTTTGGGTTTCTTCTCTGATCTGAGTTTGGATCTCCTTATATTCCCCATCATATGGTGTCCCCTGCTGATGAGTCCAAAAATACCTTGTGGACTTTTCTGAGTTGATATTCATATAAGGTTTGTAGGTATTTTTTGTTAAGAGCTTCTTCAAGCTTGTCTAGGTCTATTTTTCCTAGGTCATGTTCATCCATTTCCATGACTATGTCTTCCTCCTTTTCTAGTTCTTTTCCTAAGTCTGGGCAGATCGGTGGGTCACCTGGGATTCCCTGGGCTAGGGGCTTCTTTGGTCACTGGGTTTCCTTGTTATTGCTGTCATTTAATCCCATTGTTTTGAGGGGGTTTTCTACCTATTCTTCCTCTGGTAGATTGATTAGGGATTCAAAGGAGTTGGTATTAGGACTTTTCTGTCCATTATTGGTAGTTGGTTTCTTTTTCATCTTCCTTTTGCGATTATGCACTTGAGTGAAGCCATCCTTTGGTTTCTCTTCCTCGACTGGCTTGGGGGGGGGGAATTGAGGGGGAAATATCTGAAGAGATGTTTGTTCTCATGGCACTTCCTTCATCTAAATGGTATGTGTTTGTAATCTATGGTTTGAGCCCATTCCTCATCTTGGTACTCTAGGGTTATCATACCTGGGAGGGCTTTGGATATGTCCATGTAAACACATATTCTGGCATAAGAGGTGTACTTCTTGTTCTTGGTGGCTTTTGAGGACTTGACATGCTTTCCTGGAGTGTTTCCAATTCCTGATAAAATTTCTTCTAACCAAAACTCCTGAGGTAGGGAATAGAGGCGAATCCATACTGGGGCATAGGAAAAGTTCTCCTTTTCTAGGCATAAGCATTCAGTCCAGAAGCATAGATAGAGTCCCGTCAAGTTGTAGAAATAGGGTCTGCTTTTGACTACATGATATTTTTCCTCTAGGTTGTAGAATATAACTGTGAAGAATCAATTGGAGCTCAACTGGAGCTCATAGTCTCCCTTAGGGTTCCACCAGGCTTTGATCCAACACGTCAAGTCTCTTTTCGAAGGCCAAAGGCATAAGAACTTGCCTACGAGGGAATGGTCCCTCATGAACTACGTGTCTTCACCTATTCAGTTGCTTTTATGATGTATTGGGGCACATTCGGGGCTTGCAGAATACATTTCCCTGGTATCCAGGCTCGAGCTTCTTTTGGATGCGAGGTCTCTGCATTCATGTTTGTGCCTGTGCCTCTATGCATTTATTACTGTAGGTATTGTTATCGCAGGTGTTGAGGCAGTTTGAAGGAAGGCCTACACACAAGAACATTCTCCAGATCATTTGTTGCAATGTTACGATATGAGGGGGCTTTCAGCCCCCCTTCTGCAGTCATTCTGCTGAGCCAGTCAGAGCTTCTGTGTAGAGTGTGGAAGGTGCGTGCAGAGGTGGTCAGTGGAAGAAAGGGGGGGGGGATCATTGGAACATGAAACCCTAGTTGTAGATCTCTCTCATTCCCGTCTCCTGTCGGATTAAAAATAAAAAATAAAAAATAAATAAATAAACAAAATTGTTGTATCAATTTTATTCATGGAGTGAGGCAACATTTTTTGCCTAGTTCTTCTGGTAGGATTGAAACAAGATGTTTCTCATAGTTAATTTTTATTATAATATTTACTAATAATATGTTTAAAAACTACATATCTAGATGAATATATATTCTTGTGTATCTACATAACTAAAAGTTGTATATAATTAACATTAGAGCAATAATCATCATATTGCATTATGTAATGGTTAATCACTAAATTTGCAATTTTACATTAATGTTAATTTATATAGTCACAAGATTACACATTGTAAGTCCATAAATTAATGTTAATTTAATTATAGACAGATAGATAGATTGTGTTGATGGTGAAATTAGCAATTCAACAACAATGTGAAAAACATCCTTCTAGGGCTCTCAACGAAAAAAAAGAAGAAAAAAAGTGGGGGCAAAAACCTAGGGTATGCTTAAAGACTTAAAATTTATAACTATGGGATTATTTTATTTAGTTAGGAAATTCAATGGAGTATTTCCCCTTAAGGGTACTAATCCTCTTGAGATATGAGAAATTTTATTTTAAAAATGAACTTTAAGTTCATGATTTATTTGAGAATGTAATTAATGTGAGAATATTTAAAATCTAAATATAGAATGTTGTTCACAATTTAAAACAATTGGCCTACAATTGTAAATATAAATAAAGATATGCAATAAATATACAACTCTAAAGAAGACAAATCCATGCCAAAAATGAATTCCAAGAAGCAATAAATTTGTTGAAACATAAATATATGCATCTGAAAATAAAAAATAAAATATTATGTACAACAATATACAATGATTGTCATCAACAAAGTAAATAGAAACATGTTTTCGAAGCAATGTAAGAAAGTGTGATAATTGCTTTGGGGAAAAATCTCCCTGATCAAGGTCTAGTGACTAGGAAGATAAATGACACCTTAAAAGACATAATTACTCCTCTTCCACCAAAATCCAACAAGACATAATGACAATTAAGGAAAGGGAGAGAAAATCTAGGTATGCACATTAAGTCCTTTCATTTGTAGTAGATCCTTTCCTCTCGTTGTTCTTGGATTGCAGGCCTACTCCCAATGTTGGCCTGAAACAACTTCAAAGAACAATATAGAACAACATATACATAATCACCAAGATCATTTAAAGGCCTATATACTCATGAAAGAAATTTAGAAATATAAACATGAACACACATAGATTTGGGACAAGAAAATTCTCTTTTATTGAAAACAAGATGATAAGATACAACCTTAATCTTGCCAACACCACTCCACGAACCTCATTTAGGTTCCTATAACTTGACTCCAAGTGCACCAATCCCAAAGTGATATCCTCACAACCAACATGACATTATAATGAAATGGATGGATTGCATAAGGAGGATGAATGATTGGGAATGTTGAGGATGAAAACTCAGAACAAGATGCAAAGGCTTGGAATGAAAGAGAGGAATCTTGGTACAATTCACTTTCCTCTTCTTTAATATCTTCAAATGACCCCCCTAGGCCCCTTTTTATATGGATAAATGATGGTTATTCTATTTTCAAAAGAGCTACAGGAGGTAAAATGGTTGTGCAACCAAAAATAGCTCGTAAACTCCGACAAAAAGCGAATAACTTTTTTTTTTTTTGCAACTTTTGAGAGTATACACGGGATTTTAGGGATTCAAGTCATGCATGTATACATGATGCATATGTATCAGGGAGTGTATACCATACAAACAATTTTTTTTTAATAGGAACCTTAGCAAAATTGGTTGGCAAATGTGTAAATGAGTAGGCCAATGTAAAAAATGCATAGTGGTGGAATTTTGGGCTATAACAGATGCCCCTTAATGCGTGAGGTCAGAAGAGAAACTAATGGCCGAAATATATTACAACATATGTAATAAAGTGGGAAGGCATCAAGTTTAGCGAGCCCAAACGAGTATTCGTGAGCATGTCATCGGCAAAATAATAATAATAATCATTGAGGCGGGCATACCCATGCTCAGGACAAGCTAAGCATGGTTTCCAATAAAGTAAAATGTAGATCCATTTCATGTATAGTAATCATGGCTACATGACTAATATGTGTGCCAATAAAGAACGTAGCCGCAAATAATACAAAATAGATATACATCTCAAAATCATCAGAAGATATACAAATACAATTTCATATGAATGTTCAAGAGGTATCAATTCTTGTAGCTAGAGATGATAACTTCATGACTCGAGAAATATCTTCAATATATTGAAAACTCGGGTAGGAGTATAATAGGAGTGTAAGACTCACTACCTTGAGGTCTTCAACAAGTTGTCGTGAAAATACTAGAGGATCTCAAACATCAGGCATGGAAATTCATTGATTTTAAATGTGAACTTGATAGGACTCTCAGGATGGCGAACTCATGAAGGTCAAGAGACTTATCGCATAATGGATGACTCATGCTGGAAGACTTTCCCTTGGACAAGAGCATGACATATGAAAAGACTCAGGAAACATGTTATTGGCATAAATCTGGGGCACAAGAGGCACCAAAATCTCTCCATATGTTTGGAAGAGTAACCAAACCTATGAGGGCACAACACTATGTAACGAGAACAACTTCCTAACATTATACTAAATCCCAATGCTTGCAAAAAACACTGAAGGATGTGATTTGTACAAGGGTGACTAGATTGCTTTCACTAAAATATAATGTTTCCTTTCCCTCTTTTAAAAATATATTTTTTTTCTTTTTCATATTTTTAACGAGCTTGAAAAAGAAAGAAGAATGCTATGTTACAAGGGAGGAATGAGTGTTGCATGCAATAAAACTAGTTCCAAGCGCATGGAACATACTAATGCTCAATGCAAGGAGACATGTGCAGGATAAAGACACTCGAGAAACTTCCTTCATGGGTCAAGGAGTCAGATCACAAAGGAAAAAATGTTGCAAGGATTGCACTTAAGGAATGCTCTAAAGGTTTGTAAATAGCTAAATGGAGCCGACATTAGGCCAAAGACAAAAAGTGAGACATTTAATGTGATTAAGGACCGACATAAAGAGATTCCTTCAATGTAAATTTTTACGAGCTCAAAGAAGGCAAGCTCGACAATTTTTCATTTTTAGAGAGTCTGAAAAACACTAAAGAAGACTCCAAAGTGTTCTTTTTCATACATTTAGACCCCAAAGCCTGAAAAAGGATAAAACAATACTTGGAAATACTCTCTCGATGAAACGTATCTCTTGGGGTGCACCTTTTTCGTAAGTTGAGTCTATGAGGTTTGAAAAAGGTTAAACTTATACCAAGGAGAACTATAGTTCCTTTTTTGTAAATTAAGTTCCCCAAGCCCAAAAAAGAGATAAACTAATACCTGAAAAAACTCGCCCAATGAGACGTATGCCCTGAGGTATTCCTTTTTCCTAGTTAATATATTGGTCAGAAAAGAGGAAAACTTATACAAAATACATGTTCTTTATAAACCATTTAACGAGTGTGAAAGAAACAAGGTCGCTTGTTGATATTTTCATATTTATGGAGTCTGAAAAGGGATTAAAGAAGACTTCAGGGGGTTTCTTTTTTTCTAAACAATCTTCAAGGCCCAAAAGGGGATAAACCAAAACCAAGGAGAATGGACCTTTTTCGTAAATTTGGTCCCTTGGACCTGAAAAAGGGGTAAACTTATACCTGAGAATACCCTCCTAGAAAACCATAGATCCTAGGGTGTACCTTTTTCGTCAATTAGCCATCCAGACTGAAAAAGGGGTAAACTATCGTTAGAAAGATGTGCCTTCAAATTTTACTTTGACAAGCGTGAAGGGAAACAAGATTTCTCAACAATATTTTCAATTTTAGGGAGTCTCAAAATAGATTAAATGAGACTCCAAAGGGGCTCCTTTTCGTATATAATCTAAGGGAGGAATGAAAGGATAAATTACATCTCGCTAGATGTCACTTTCATGGTTTAAGTGAGCTCGAAAGAAGACAAACTATGATTTAGGGGAGTCCCATGGGTTGAGGTTAGAAAAAAAAATTGAGAAGAAGAATGAGGCCTAAAAATGAATTCATGGTGGGACTAAAAGGACTCCCAAGCCTACATAAGAATCACATCATGGATGCAAAAATGCAGCACAAGGATCTACCTAGGAAATCCATGGAGAGGAAGGCTCTACCACCTAATTACGACACTTCTAAAGAAACATGAAAGGTTGTATGTCTCAATTTAGTGGGATTGATCCTATGGCAAAGTGAAAATCGTCAATAAAATGAAAAATGCAAGGTGGTATAAACCTACCCTATATGCAAATGGTGAAAACAAAACTTCGTCACAGGATGATATAAGTAGTACCCATGCATTAGAAAATACCAAATCCAAAGAATTTAAGACATTTAGACAACCAAAAAATCACCAAGAGGAACCAAAACATCCATTGAGAAAACAATAGGGAAGAATACAGGGAAAACTAGGTCAAAATAGGTTCAAAAAGTCTATAAATAGAGATGAAAGGGGTCATTTTCACCATTGCAGTTTGAAAATCCCCCAAAATAGTAAAAACCCTCTTTCTTCAATTGAACATTTTGAGAGCATCAGTGGACAAAAACGATTTGTACTTGGACCAAGTAAGTACCCCTCTCCTTCTCTTGTAATTTCATTCATCCTTTTTAATTTTTAGAGGTATTTGGGGGCCGCACGCCCTATAATTCCTCACAACTGTGCGTGTATGCATTCTTTTGACACTCAACATTCGCATTCTTTTGACACTCAATGTTCGTATGTACACATGCTGCCTATGTATCAGGGTGCATACACCATACAAACATATTGTTTTTAAGAGGAAACTCAACAAAAGTGGTTGGAAAATGTGTAAATGAGTAGGTCAATGTCAAAAATGCATAGTGGTGGCATTTTGGGCTATAACAATAACGTACACAAAAAAACGAAGTTGCATATATGCCTAGAAAAATTGTCTTTTTATTGATAATAGAGTGTTAATACAATGAAATGATCACCCAATAAGTTATACAATTGGATTAGCTCCTACTAAATGGTATGTTTCCAAATCCATACACCATTTACAAACAACAAAGACAAAATGGGAGAAGCCTTAAATAGTGAGGAACCTATTTGAAGGACTCCACACTAAGATTGTCTAAAATTGATCTACATTCATGGATAAATTAATCTTAAATATATAAAGACATTCCAAAAAACATTAACAAATTTACCTTCAAAATATGATACAAAACATTTTAACCCTAATGTTGGACCCATGCATAAAGCCATCTTCCCATTATAAGATGTCTTTAGTAAACTGGAATTTAAAACAAAGTGGATATTCAATTGCATAAGTAGAACACATGAATACTTGGACTTTTCTCCCCCTCATTTAGGTTTATTTCCTTATATTTTATAGATGAATAAGTTGGAAAGTGAAGAGTCGTATTTTTCCCTTGAATTTCATGTAAAAATAATTTTTGGACAATTTGATTATCTTTTTGTATAGATGGAATTTGGAAAGAAACCTAATGTGCATTCTTAACTAATTTTTTTTTTGTTTTCAAATACAATATCTTTCTTCATTTAGCTACATATAATTAGTATTGTAAAAATAAACTCCCAATATAATGTTGGTAAAACTATGAAAATCCATATCAATAACAAGGATAATCTATGTTTGTCTCAATCTATGAGAATCACGACATCCTCCTTATCCACATATCATCTAGTCTTAATCAAGTCATATCTATTTAAATAGAAAAACATCCAATTTAGTAAATAATACATTTCCACTCAGGTACACCTCTCTAAGATGGAGAGGACATGGATATTATAGAGCCATGGGAATGACAAGTTTTATTCTTTTATATATATATATATATATATATATATATATATATATATATATATATATATATATATATATATATANAACTCGAGAGATTTCTTTATGAAGCATCCAAAACATTACATTAATCTGCATTTTCATGCCATGCAAATTATCATAGTGAACTAAAACTACCTCTAGACATGTATGCAAAACATATCCGAGATTATGTAGATGATATTGTGTATAGTGAGTGAAAATGTAGGACAAAACTAAGAGAAATAGGATTAATTTCCAAAATATAAAAAGACTTGATGGGAAGCAGTTCATTCATCTCCCATGGCCATCGAATAACTTAAAACAATTCAACAACCACATATATGTCAATGCAATTGAAAAGGGTAGAAAACTTGGAAATTCGTCTCCCAAGAATAAAATAGAGGTGAGATACAAACCAATTCCATTAAACACATAATATATCAAACCTCTACAATCCCAAAAAATCACTAGGAGTGATAAACCCCATCGTGGTTGCAACTTCATTCCCAAAGGAAAGTCTACCATGATAATTTGATATAGATAGAAGCATATAATCTATTGGGTGTATAAGGTATAAAGAAAAGACTATCGAACTAGCTATTATAACCATCAATAAACCACCACTGATGCCGGCTAGGTTCAGGGAAAATGTTGAGTTATGGGTGGAATTGAATCGTTTGATTGATAGAGGATAATGGGATTTTAAATACACTAATCTTCTACACCGAAGCAAATAAATTTTTATTGAGTTTCAAGATAAAATATATCCCAAGCTATGGTAAAAAGATAATTCAAATACATGGACTTCCAGGGTGCAATATGAGGTTTATAATCCATTACCAATAAGCTATAAAACCATGCTAATATGTAAGTACAACAAGCTAAGAATAAAAAGTATTTTATAATCATAAAATAGCTGAGAATAAACCAAGTTTAAATTATGGAATGATTGAGCCAAATCGTGGATTTTAATGAGTCTTGTCTATAGTCGAAAAAAATGAGCATAGAACAAGCATGAGGAGAAATAGTATGGTTACAGATTTAAATCTCTAACATTCGCTCAACTCAACTCTAACTCAGAGCATACAATCATCCAACCAAAGGAGTTTGAAACCATTTAAATCCTACCTCTATATGCTTGGAGGTTGTGCCCTTGGCTTGAGTTCTATATGAGCGTATTTGGTGTGTCATCATTCTTGTATATCAACCTAAACCAAAGGAGTTTGAAACCATTTAAATCCTACCTCTTTATGCTTGTACGTTGTGCCCTTGGCTTGAGTTCTAGATGAACCTATTTGGTGTGCCATCATTCATGTAATTCAACCTCTTCTAGTACAAGCTTCGAGACACACCAATCTAAGTTTAATTAATTGAAATCATCCCCTTTAATCATACACAACATCACTGGAATGAGGGATAAATGGATCAAGAAACTAAATAATCCTTCCAACCAGTGTGGACCAAAAGGAAAAAAAAAACAATGGTGATTTTTACCTCTCCTCAAAAAATTAAATGGTACAGTATCAATATTGTTTTAAAATCCAAATATGATGAAAAAACAGCCTATATATTGGAGCACACGGAGGCTATCACAAATGAAAAAATAAGAATGGTGTTAAGGAAAAGATTCAATGAACTTTCTCCATATCAAATGAAAACCATTAGATCGTAACCGGGTATGAGATTAAATTTTTCTTCCATGGAAAACCTAATGAATCAATGCATTAGGGAACGGTGGCATGAACTATATATTTGATTTTTGGGTACTTATAATAGTTCAACTCGCTTCATGAGTTATAATGAGTTATAGTGTCTTATGTATGTCATAAGATGTATGTCATTCATAATAACGCTTATGAGTTCTTCATAAGGATATATTAATTTTTTTGGTTTGTTACACATTCATTCATATATAATAATAATGTTAAATTTTTTATTTTTATTAGTGGAATTGGCAATTTGCGGTTCTCGTATTCGCATGACATGGGGTCAATTCCTGTCTTCTACCTCTATAACCTCCAGGTACGTTTATACAGCCCACAAACATGGGGCATGGGTAAATCGGGGTGAGAATTGAACTTGAGACCTCATTTTTACATTTCCTTCCATTTACACGACACTTGCCAATCAGTCTACACCCCTGCGGGCAAAGCCACTTTTTATCTTAACATTGAGATGAAACTAGGTTTCTCTTACTTTCCATTCATTTCATGTATGGAACACTAACATTTTTTGTCTTGTTTGTAGGGGGCGTAACCATGAAAATGACTAAATGAAACCACAAAAATAATAACAATAATAACATTTTTTAACCAAACCAACCAATACAAACCATCACTCATTCATCGGATTGCAACATGTACGCATAAATATAAATATAGACAAGTATAATCCACAATGCAAAATTAACTACATAATTATAGAGAAATTATATAAATAAAAATCAAACCATATCAAACAAATGATACTCATATTCAATATGTAAGACTACCCAATCATTATAGCATATCAACATAGAAAATAAAGCACAAATAATCACATGTAAACCAATAACACTATAATGATCTCACAATCCTTATTAAATTAATGCATACTATTAAATTAATGCATAGTAAGATGAGGAACCTATAGCTACCTACATGAATACATTTATGGGAACATGATAAGTGAATGTGAATCTTGTCCATTTATCATCAAGGTGATTGCCCAAAAAAAAAATCATATAAACACGAGGTTCATTGTAATACTTTGCAATCAATCTTATGTTGACCATACTATGGGTCAACATCTATCGAATCTATAAGCATGTTGCTTCTAGCAACATGCGAAACTTAATATCTCTTGTTTCATCATTATTACAGTTATGTTGACCATACTATGGGTCAACATCTATCGAATCTATAAGCATGTTGCTTCTAGCAACATGTGAAACTTAATATCTCTTGTTTCATCATTATTACAGTGAAACTTAATGTTTTTGGTTTCATCATTATTACAGTTGAGTTAGGCTTGGTGAGAACATCATAACAAGGATTAAGAACTCTTCACACCATGAATAATAAGACATGCAATATGAATTCATATTCATCTAAAAAAAAGTGTAGAGAATGAATAGAATGATGGTTAAAGTTAATGAATAGAATGATGGTTAAAGTTATATAGAGAATGAATATATGGAAAATAAACAAATATTCAGGAGACTTAACAATACTTTCTTAAAAATATAAACATACCAAGGTGGAGAAGTAGGATCTTTTCACCATATTTGCAATCTATTTTTATGGAAAAGTTCCATCAAAAAAGAACTAATAACAATAGCCAAGTAAGTGTTATTCAAATGAGACCTATTTTTAGGTTCTCTTTAACAAATTTCCGACCATTGGAGGCTTCTTTGGGATGAATAGACATTGAAAAAGCTTTAGGAAATCAATAAACAATTAAAAAGGAAAGAAAGCTATTGAGATTGAATTAAATGTGGAAAATAGTGAAGAAAATGATGATCTAAATCTCAATAACAATAAACATTACTACAAATATAATACTTAAACACAAAAATTAAACGAGTTGAAATGATGAAATTTAAATGAAAAAAAAAAAAAAAAACCAAAAAAAACTTAAACTAAAAATAAAAAGCTCAAGCTAAATTGCAACTTCAACTTCAACTGAAAACCAAGAAAAAGGGACTTTTTATGTTTTTCTCTTTCTCTCTTTCTTATATACAAATAAATAAATGGCATACTTTTCATGGTGGATACAATTTTCAATGTTGACATGCATATTGATCTATACAAGGAGAATGACTTTCAATCTTGACTTAGAAAGAAATTTTAACATGATCACAACATGATAGGAAACCTACACATGCACCTAACTTCAAACATCTCAAAGAACAAAACTTTGATAAAATATTTGAAACTCATATGCCCATCCCTTCAGCTATTGAAATGAAGGATCCAGGAACCCAAGATTTCATCTTTAATGATTATATCTGGAATCAAATTTTCTAATTGAAGGAAATTCATAATAAAAAGAAAAATCGTCTTTCGTTTAAAATTGAGCTTCAATGTGCCCCTGGGGTGTAGATCATTTGGTCATGGAGTGCATTGTTAAGGCACTCCATTATGTGAGGTCACTGGATAGAAACCTTGTCTTACCTTGTGTTCCGTGTAAGGGGCAAAGTGGGCACACCTGGAGGTTATAGTGGTAGCGGTCAGAATTGACCATGTGTCACACGAGTATGAACCTGGCCTAGTTACCAATTTTGCTAGCCAAAAAAAATGAGACTCAATGTCCTTATTTGATCCAGATTGTGTAGGGAATGAAATGAAATGAAAAAATAAATATATCAGAGAGAACAATAATACAATGAAAACCAAACTTCGATTAATGAATAAAATAACATAACAATGTAGAACACAAACTAGTTAGAATGGTGGTAGCTTATCTTTGAAGAGAGAGAGAGAGAGAGAGAGAGAGAGAGAGAGAGAGAGAGAGAGAGATGTTGGCTACGCTCATTTACAAAATATAATGCAAGAGTATGAAATAATTTCCTTTTAACATAAAACAAGAACCCTAAAGTTCCAAAACCCTAACCCTATGAGGTGAAATGCCAAAAGGTGTTTTTGGGTGCGAGGTGGTTAGTTTCTACATTAACGTTGAGGGGAACAACTTTTTCATACAATATTTATTTGTTGCACATTGTATCTCATTATAAATATATAATTAAGGAATACAATGCTATGTCATCACCAACAAGACCAAGCTTGCGAATTTCCCAACAAATATCATTTATGGCCTCAAAAATTCCCCCAGAAGTTTAGGACCCAGAAAATCATAAAAGATCATAAAAAAACTACTAATATGGAGAACAATGTTGATTCAGTTGAAGTGTTGGGTGGCCACCAATATCTACCTGATTAATCAGTCCTCCCCCCTTATGTTCAAATGGTCCCCATTTCATCAAGTTCTCTCAATAGACAGGGAAACATTTGTTCAATCTGAATCTTGGTGAGTCATTTTCCTTACTAAGGAAGTTTCCTTGATTTGACAAGTCGATAGAGTTGTATGTTCTACTGGTGGGTTCCCTTCATATTGGTTTCCATGATTTTATACACAATAGATTTCCCAAGGAATTCAGGATTGAGTTCTATAGGAGCCAATTGCTAGGCCACCTTCGAGGTGTCCAACATAGGTGGGAAATATGGTTGAAGCAACTCCACATTAATACTAGGTGCAAGAAAGGAAATGAAGTATACTCAATTCAAAAGATTTTTCATCCATGGCCTTTGTAATGGTGTAATTCCCATATCATAGTGTTCTGATCTTCCTATGTGGATCAATGAGATGTTATTTTTTCAAATGAAACCATACCTTGTCACCAACCTAAAACTGTGTGGAACCTGATGTTGGTAATGTCGCTACTTGTACTTGGCATTGGCCTTGTACAAGATATGATCAACATGTTGAAGTTTCTATATTAGTTCAACAAATTTGGATACTCTTTCTAACTCAATATGATTGGGGGAGGAATTTATCATTGAAGATGGAATGCAAAGAGCTACATCAATGGGGGTCAATGGATGGAACCCCAAGCACACTTGAAAAGGGATGTAGTCAATAGGCCTATCAAGGGCTATGTTATATTTATGTCGAGCATATGGAAGGATCTCATCCCAGGTACATGGATGATTGGAGTTGTACATGCATAGGATATGCACAATAATCATGTTGACCACTTCCATTTGTCCATTTGTTTGGTCATGATAGGTAGTCAATTTGGTCAACTTGGTGTTGATAAAAGACCATAGGATGGAATAGAAGGCACCAAGGAACCTACTATCGCTATCTGAAATAATGGTCCACGGTAGCACAAAATCAACTCAAATAGGATCAAAGAAGAACCTAATAGTGGCCTTAGCTATGATACTCGTTTTACATGGTGCCAAAATAGTCATCCTAGAGAACCAATCGACAACCACAAAGACATAATTGTGACCATGTTTGGTGGAGGAAAAACCTAACATGTAATCCATGGAGACTAACTCATAGGGATTGTCTAAGGTAGGGAGAGGAGTGTACAACCATTGCCTATTGATGGATGTTTTATCAATGGTATAGTAAATGCATGATGTGATATACTAGTTGATGTCCTATCAAACCTTTGGCTAGTAGAAATACTTCTAAACTAATTATATTGTCTTGTCCATAGTGAATTTCATTGTCACCCAACTATAACGTGCCTCCAAAATTATAATTTCATGCTCACTTAAAGGAACACAAAGATGGCACAAATAACATAAGAGCGCATCTAGGAGGTGGAAGTATACGACTTGTTTTCCTTCACTCGTTTTCTGATAAGTAGCGGTGAAGTTAAAGTCAATGTTGTATAATTGTGGCCTCTTGGAGGTATTGTGCCCACATGAGTTAAGAACTATTTTTAGTGCCACAACTAGGGGTTGATTGAGGTAGTCTAAAACATTATTGGATCTTCCATTCTTGTACTTAATTTCCAAGTGGAATTGTTGCAGGTATTTGTACCACTTATGATGGTGGTCATTTTCTGTCTTTCCTTATGTTTGCATGAATTGCAGAGGCTTTTGATCAATGTGGATGATTGTTTCATTTCCTAGAATATAAGTCTTCCATTGTTGGCATGCTTACACAATGGAGTACATATTCTTGTCATAGGTGGGATATGTATGAGCAACATCATATAATTTTTCACTATGATAATCCATTGGATGTCCCTGCAAAGTGAGGACTACAACGATAACATAGTCAAAAGAATATGTCTCAATCAAAAATGGATATTACAGGTTTGGCAAGGTGAGGACTGGTACAGAGCAAAGGTGGTGTTTCATATCCTAAAATTATTTATACTATGATTCATACCAGGAAAAATTGGGTCAACCTCCACCTTTGTTCACTTGACATAGGGGTCAAGCGATGTGAAAGAACCCCATCACAAACCTATAGTAGAAGTTTGTGAGGCATAGGAAGTTGTTGAGCCCTTTCAAAGTCAACGATATTGGCCAATCGTAAATTAATTGGATCTTGTTTTTCTCCAAATGCACCTCCTGTTCATCCATGAAGTATCCTAAGTATTGAATTCTTTGCATTCCAAATGAGAATTTTTATAGAATGGCATATAACTTGTGTTTCCAGAGGGTTCTTAGGACCTGTTGAATGTATTGCCAATTCTCTACCCAAGTACGACTTAAGATGAGGATGTCATCCATATATATGACCGAATTTGTTTATGTGAATGACAACATTATAGTATCTATCATCTTCATGAATTTCACCGAAGCATTAGTAAAGACAAAAGGCATGACCAACCACTAAAAAATGTCTTATTTATATTTGAAGGTTGTCTTCCATACATCATTTGGTTGTATGAAAACCTGGTGGTAGCTTGAATTCAGATCAATATTACTAAATAACTTCGCACCCTTAAGCCGATCAAGAAGATTGTAAATTTGGGAGATCGGGGATCAATTCTTGACAATGATTTTGTTCAAGGATCTACAATCAATACACAGTCACCTTGTTCCATCCTTCTTCTGCACCAACATAATTGGTCTTCCATAAGGTGAGGATCTTGTTCAAATTTGGCCCTTTTAGATGAGCTCATGAATTTGATGATTTATTTCCTCTTTCTCCAAAATTGAACATTTGTATATTGTACCATTGGGTAAGGGATCACTAGGTATGTAACATCCCTTCTATAATTTATAGTTTAATTAATTCTTAATGCATATATAATTTATGCTTGTGTCCAAGTTATGTATATGTGAATTGTATTTTTGAATTCTAATAATAAAATGTGATGCCAAATGTTGGATGACATGGACAATTATGGGGGTTGATTAATCCAAAAGAGAGGGGAATGTATAGGAGCTCCTAAGAGGGGTCCAATGGGGGATTATCCATCTCTATTAATTCAACCCACATTCCTAAATTTTATTATCATTATACATTAAAATTCTAATTTTCCCTTGAGTATAGAAGAACCCAATCACTAAATGCATGTAAGAGAGAGGGTGTGAGAAGTCACATCCCATAGTTATTGGGAGCATGGGGGTTGAGTACAATTAGTTTGGGGAACAATGTAATTAAAGAAAGCATGAAAAAGGAGAGGAAATTGTTGGACACACCTACCACACTTAGAGGCAGGGGGGCGGGGGTGAATGAGTGTGGGTCTATTTTTCCCAAAACTTCCCTCTTACACAAAACACCTTAGTTAATATTCAATATTTACTCATTACCCATTGCTGTCATTTATAACCAGTTAGATGTGAACATATGTCAGCAAAATATATCAGAAATATATCATCAACAAGTCATCACCACAAGAAACACAAGATGTAAGTACAATTTTACTTTTTATTATGAACAACAATCTGGGGGTTTTCCAACAACAACTAAATAGAGTACAACTCTACAAGAGGACCAGCTCTATAATGAAAGATTCAACTTACACCTTGTTAGTGATATTTCTTGTTAAAGGGGTTGGAGTGCGAAAGAGCGGGTTAAAACCCATTTGTCCTAAGTTTTGGGCGATAATGTGCCCATGGTAAACAACACGCAAGACCGAGCGGTCCAGATTCGTGCGCCCGGATCAACGGTGCGCGTTGGATTCTGGACCCCCCTTGCCTTTCTACCTTTAAGCGAGGGGGGGGGTTCGGAATCGCGGGCGCAACTCTTCGACGATTCAGATTAGCGCGCCCGGATCAATGATGATGAGGAGCATTCCAGACCCCCCCCGCCTTTC
>ML789433.1:57012-87715 GCA_009831015.1 Picea engelmannii
TACCTTTAAACGGAGGGGGGGGTCCGGAATCCCATGAGCAGCTTCCCGACGGCCACGATCGTAGCGTCCAGATCAACGGCGCTCGTGCAGCGCCGCCCCTCTTAGCTGCCCTGTGCTTAACCAGTGTGGGCCCTCCTCCTGTCATTTCATTCTTCCTTCTGCCTTTCCCCTGCTGCCGTGTGTCATCCATTCACCTCTCCTCTTTGGTCCGCGTAGCTCTCCCTTCTTCCCACCATCCACTCATTACCTGCCACGCGTCTCGTTCCTTTCCACATCAGTCTCTCACCCGAGGGTGAGTTCGTTCTCCCGTCTTCTCCCCATCTACCCGGGTGTCTTCTGCCATAGATCATCCTCTGTCACCCCTCTCTGCCATCACTCCTACCATACACCATGTCCTCCGCGCTGGCCCTCATGTCCATCCCTCAAGCTATTCAGTTGTTCCAGGTGGCAGCGCGAGAAGTATTCTCTATCCTGAGATGCTGAGTTTGCCTGGCCGTTCTCAATCCCAAGAAGCAGTTATTGAGGCGGTTGAGGGTGGTTAGACATCGTCTCCGCCATAATGGGGACGTCCTGCAATGAATTAAAGGCACGTCGATTCGCTGATGTAACTGTCAGAAGATCTATCGCATCTGCCACAAGTTGCACGATTAGTCAAAGACTGCGACTGCAGAGTGTCAGAAGCCATGCAGACGCAAAGCTTTCAATGCAGTTTCTTGGTTCCGCTGCTGTTGTTGTTTTGAGTATATGTAGGAATTTTTGCCATTTTTGTATCTATCGATAGTAGAGATAAGCTCCCGACTGTAAGGTTTCAGCGATACTCTGGTTTCCTGGTTATGCCTCTGTGTTTGAGACTTCTTTGTTTATAACAAACAGTTTCCTTTCTTTTCCATCTTTGTTTCATCTTTGCTAGAGGGTTCACAGTGAAGGATTCACGTGGACTTAACAATCTTGTTGCGATAAAGGATTTGTTGTGGCATCTTTGTATTCTCTGGTATATGTGTTTGAATGTAAAAGGATTTTGTGTTCGAATACATTTCTTCTTCAGTCTGTTACAAACCGGATGTCTGTGATAGATCTTGCACCCTTCTTGCATAAGTCTTCCACCTACTCACCCTTTACTACGATTCATTGTTTGGAGTTTATCAAGACCTCATTCGTTCATGCATGCCTGGTCTGGTTTCTGAGTTGAGATTGTGCTGTTTTGAGTTTTCCTCCATTTGATCACCCTTTAAAAAAAATCGTGACATTAAACTGATGGGCGTCGGGCTCTGCTCCTGCTAGCAATCCAGGAGTGACTTCCGATAGCCAACACACCCTCAACACCAACTGAGATGAGGCAACAATCCTCAACAAATATCAATCTGTCAATAGGTATGTGACCTGTTAGTAGTGCAGCCAACGTGTGTACATGCCCTGGCTCACTACAACCCATGTATGCACGTGGCCAGTGTATATAACAACCTGCATATACCTTCTATGCTGTTAGGGTTTTTCCTTCAAGATCAACTCAGATTCTCTGAAATCAATATATCATTCTCATCTATCTCTAACTGTCCAATCTGACCACCAGCTAGTCACAACATCTCCAAGATCTCCAATAGCTTGCTCATGCTCCACAATAAATCAATATGAATTCTATCTCAAACATGTATAAACAACTAGTATACCATAGCAATCATGTCACCACTGAATCCAAAGAGTATTGCTCACTCCATCAACCAAATCATCCAAATTGAACCATATCATAGAGGCCATACTAGGAATTCCCTAAGCATTCACAAAACATCAAACAATAGTATCCATCAAGACAATAATGTAACCATACCAGTGTCTCAGTGATAGATATGAGCCCATAGAATGAAGATCTGGAACCTTCCTTATCATCCAAGAGCTTGGCACCAGCTCAAACACAAGTCTTCATCACTCCATCCACCTTACGCACCCTATCCTCATACATCCTGCATGTGTATGCGCCTTGGCCCATTACAAACCGCGTATACCTTAGAAACTAGGGTTTATGAAGCTCTGAGACTTTTTTCGTCAAGATCTCCAACATTGCTGAAACTTTGAAGCATCCATGAGATCCTCCTCTCGCTCTCTTTCTCGAAATAGATCTTCAATCATGCTCAAGATATCCATACCAAAGATGCTCTCACAAGAAGCTCTCACAAGAAGTTCTCACAAGAAGTTCTCCATCAATAATCCAAAAAATATTCTCACAAGAAGCTCTCCATTGATCCACACATAGATTCTCTCTAAAAATGTACATCTCACAAGAGATACTAGCTTCTTATTTATACTTTTATATTCTAGGTCACTTAACCTATTTTCCTTATTTTAGGGTTAACCACTTTCCATAAATAGAAATTTCTCCAATATTTTATCATTTAAATATTCCTTCTTGATTTTGTCACTTCTTTATCATTAAATAATGATTTCTTCTTTTAGGTCACTTTGACTTCTTTGACCTTGGGGGCTTCAAGTCTTCATATGGGGGTCCTCCAACTTCATAAGGCCATAACTCTCAAACCGTGAGGATTTATGTGACATTCCACATACCACAGTAAATGGCATGAGAAGCACTATCCATCTAGGATAGTTTCACAAACAAATTCATTGATATTCATCTCATTATTCCACATAAAATCATGGGTCCTTCAACGATTCTTCTAGGATAACTCAATCTGCAAAGCATCTTCCCAAGAGGGATTTCACGATAAGGGGACCACTTTGGATCTCATCCATTTGTGCACCTTATCAATCATGCTAAGACAATAATGAGTCATCTTTTCATCAAACAAACTATGCATCATCATGTATCGATGACAACTCATTGAACCATCTTCATCTATGCATCATATCAATGATCCATCTTTATCAATTGGTTTCCACTTTGACATATATCATTCTCATCAAGGACTATGCATATACATTGTCCATCAATCATAAATCAATCAATCCTTTGACATCAATCAATCAATCAAACCATTGGCATCAATGAAAACATGATCCAACAATCTCTTCCTTTGGCATTGATGGAAATACCAACATTGATGTCAACACTTATTACCAATTATTGATGTCAACATGTAGATGAGGCATGTTCTACATCAATAGTCAATGTGACTATCTCTCCACATCAATCTCTTCCCATCAATAGACATCAATCAAATCAATGTGATTATCACTCCCCCTTTGACATCAATGGCAAAGGGCCATTCTCCTCTTCGGGCTTCTCCCCCTGCTTGAACTTTCCTTGGGGTTGTTCCCCCTGTCTGAGTGCCTTTGATCTTCCTCTGAATAATCTCTCCCCTTTTGAACAAGGAATATCATTTTGATGTAATGCTGAAAATACATCGAACCTACTCCCCATGTGACCATCACTCCTCCTATAATTATGCCTCTGTGCTCTTTCTTCAAATATAGGGTTGTTTTCTAGGTATGCATCTGATAAATATCTCCTCCTAGAATCATGGGAAGAAGAATGACTCCCCCTATGGGTATGTCTCCTATATCTTCTCTGCAAGATGAAAAATGCACTACCATATAACGATCCTTGGACCTGTTCATGCATCAAAATCATGCTATACCAAGCATCATGAAGAAAAATATATGTCAACAATGAAATAAATAATCATGAGAAAAATATCAACCAAGTACATCATGTACCAAAATGTTCCCACCATGAAAAACACCCATGTACATCAACCGTGTTCATCTACCAATATGTCAACCATGTGTCATATCACTCATGATATGTATCCATCATGAACCAAGTACCATAACCATGTATCAAACAAATACCAATTGTTGTGCTAATCAAGTAATACCAATAGCATAGCATCATCAAGCATATGTCATGTATGAGTGTACCAAAACATGTACACCACCATGCACCAATACCACAAAATGATGAATCCCATACATGTATGCCAAATCCTTCATAAAACATGTGCCAATAAACATGCTAGTAGGCGCCTCTATTAGTTTACCAATCATGCATCAACTATGGATCATCAATAATGTACAACTTGATCATCTCATCAACTTCACCAACTGCGTGTCTCAATATGTAGCCCAACCAAATGGAAAATTCATGCACCATGATATCCATCATATGCTTCCAATAATATATCATAAGATATATCAATGAAATTCAAATATGTACTAGCCATGTAGTCCAATAGATCAACATCAAACCATACTCATGGGTTAGTGCCATGCACCCAATATTTATTTTACATCGTCACCTTACATGATCTAACATAGAACCATGAAAACATGCAACAAACAGTGTCAGAATCTGCAATAAACAATGTCAAAACCTGCAACACAGCGTTATACTATCACATCAAGCTCAACCCATGTGCATTGCCTTTTTCCCAAGGCTTTACAACATATACGCGGTCTGCTGCACAACAACTCATGTATGTACACGACCTATACAAGGTCAGACTGCGTATGTACACGATTGATACCACTTTCACCCATGTATGCTTCAGTATATGACTTACTTGAGCTTCCCTTCAGTCTTTCATCCCGTTCTAGATGTTTTGCCTTCTTCACCGACTTCTATAGAGGTTCCTGCTTCTCAGAACTTCAGCTCTGAGCATCCATATTTTCAAATATGTCTCCCTTTCTTACTTCATTCCTTCTTCTAGCCATGCTATGTAAAGTCCTCATCATGGAATTTCTTCTTTTGTTCCAACACTCTTGTAATTTGTGGAAAAATCCACTACAGTTGTAGCATCTCATGGTGTTACAGTGAACAACAATGTATCCTACTTGATCACATCTCCAACACCTCATGGTGTTATAAAATATTCCATTATATCTCCTTTCATAAGTTCTACACTCAAAATATTTGTGACCATATCCATTACATGAATAACAATTTCCATGAAAAATACTTTCATACCTTTGCTTCGGTGTCCCAAGAATAACTTCTTGATGTCTTCCTTGCTTTGTTATTTTGAAATTTTCTTTGCCTTGTGTAGATGGTTGTTTTGCAACATTGTCTTCTTTATTTGATGGACTTACCTCATGCTTCTTTTAGGTGCTTGCTTCAGCATGTGTATATTCTCCTTTGTATCCAAGACCTGATTTATCACATGATGATATTTGAATTTCCAAGATCTCATCCAAGATTCGTGAGCTATTCAAGAATTTGTTTGACTTTTCCACCTTCTTTCTAAGGTCAACAATTTCATCTTCTAACTTACAACATGACTCTTCCTTTTCATTTATTTGATTCTTCAATAGTTCCTCTATTCTTTTGGCTTCTTCAATTTGGGTCTTGAGATGGACAATGGTTTCAAAACTTTTGCTAATCTCATCATCCACATTCATATCTTCTTTTCCATTCTTTAGTCTTGTGATCTCTTCTTCCTTTTCTTCTAATTGAGTCTTATTGCTCTCTTATTGTTCCTTAATCATTTCTTTTAACTTCAATATGTGCCTTAGACTCCTCCTAAGAAACTTCTTAGTGTTATCCAAAATATAGTTATAGTCTATATAATAATGATCACTTCTATATCTATATAAACCCTCTTCAACTTCCTTTTGAAGTTTTAATAGATTTTCTTCTATTCGTTTCATGGGATAATTACCATCAAACTTTACACAAACTGTTTCTATATCTTCTTCTTCACTTGTAGAGAAAAATTCATCATCATCATTGAAATCAAGGGTTTTTTAGGGTTCTTCACCTTCATTTGAAATATCTTCACTATCTTCCTTTCTGCTAATACCAACACATAATTCTTTGCCTTCATTTGAAATGTCTTCAAGATATTCCTTTGTGCTATCATCACTTGATTCTTTATCTTCACTTGAAATATTTTCAAAATCACATTTAGAAATAATGCATTTAAGATTTTTTGGAGATTCTTTACCATTAGTGATCTTGATGGAGTGATCTTCAATATCTTATTTCTCCTTATTGCTTTGGTATGTTTCCTCTAGCTTTAGCCATAGATCCTTGGCTGAAATGCATTGTCCCTTGATTTCTTTGATAGGGCTTGAGAGTCCACTAAGAACGGTATTGAGAGCCAATGCATCATTCTTCTTTCCTTCCTTTTGAGCTAAAAACTTTGACTTGTTCTTCAACGGAATTGATCCACCAATGGCTTCCTTCCAAATAGATGCTCCCACTTTCTTCAAATACACTCTCATCTCTATTCTCCAAGTAGAATAGTTTTCCTCATCAAGGATTGGTATTTCATCATCCATTTGTGTGTCTATGGATATCCTTCAAGATTATTAAGGCTTGTAGTGAAGATCTGCTCTGATACCAATTGTTGGACACACCTACCACACTTAGAGGGGGGTGGGGTGAATGAGTGTGGGGCTCTTTTTCCCAAAACTCCCCTCTTATACAAAACACCTTATTTAATATTCAAAATTTACTCATTACCCATTGTCGTCATTTATAACCAGTTAGATGTGAACATATATCAGAAATATATCATCAACAATTCATCACCACAAGGAACACAAAGAACCCAAGATGTAAGTACAATTTTGCTTTTTATTATGGACAACAATCTGGGTGTTTTCCAACAACAACTGAATAGAGTACAAATCTACAAGAGCACCAGCTCTATAATGCAAGAATCAGCTTACACCCTCAGCACCAATTGAGATGAGGCAACAATCCTCAACAAATATCAATCTGTCAACAGGTACGCAACATGTCAGTAGTACAACTAGCATGTGTATGCACCCTGGCTCACTACAAACTGCATATGCACGTGACCAGTGTATACAACAACCTGTGTATACCTTCTAAGATGTTAGGGTTTGTCCTTCAAGATCAACTCAGATTCTATGAAATCAATATATCATTCCATTATGTCTCTGACTGTCCAATCTGACCACCAGCCAATCACAACATCTCCAAGATCTCCAATAGCTTGCTCATGCTCCACAATAAATCAATATGAATGCTATCTCAAACATGTATAAACAACTAGTATACCATAGAAATCATGTCACCAATGAATCCAAAGAGTACTGCTCACTCCATCAACCAAATCATCCAAACTGAACCATATCATAGAGGCCATACTAGGAATTCCCTAAGCATTCACAACACATCAAACAATAGTATCCATCAAGACAATAATGTAACCATACCAGTGTCTTAGTGATAGATCTAAGCCCATAGAATGAAAATCTGGAACCTGCCTCATCATCCAAGAGCTTGGCACCATCTCAAACACAAATCTTCATCATTCCATCCACCATATGCGCCCTGTCCTCATACAACCCACGTGTGTACGTGCCTTGGCCCATTACAAACCACGTATACCTCAATAACTATGGTTTCTGAAGCTTCGATACTTTTTCCGTCAAGATCTCTGACATTGCCGAAACTTTGAAGCATCCATGAGATCCCCCTCTCTCTCTCTTTCTTAGAATAGATCTTCAATCATGCTCAAGAGATCCATACCAAAGATGCTCTCACAAGAAGTTCTCCATCAATACTCCAAAATATATTCTCACAAGATTCTCTCCATTGATCCACACAAGGATTCTCTCTGAAAATGTACATCTCACAAGAGATCCTAGCTTCTTATTTATACTCTATATTCTAGGCCACTTAACCCATTTATAGGTCACTTAATCTATTTTCCTTATTTTAGGGTTAACCACTTTCCATAAATAGAAAGTTCTCCAATATTTTATCATTTAAATATTCCTTCTTGATTTTGTCACTTCTTTATCATTAAATAATGATTTCTTCTTTTAGGTCAATTTGACTTCTTTGACCTTGGGGGTTTCAAGCCTTCATATGGGGGTCCTCCAACTTCATAAGGCCACAACTCTCAAACCATGAGGAGTTATTTGATATTCCACATACCATCGAAAATGACATGACAAGCACTATCCATATAGGATAGTTTCACCAACAACTTCATTGATATTCATCTCATTATTCCACATACAAGCATGGGTCGTTCAACCATTCTTCTAGGATAACTCAATCCACAAAGCATATTCCCATGAGGGATTTCACCATATGGGGACCACTTTGGATTTCATCCATTTGTGCACCTTATCAATCATGATAAGATAATAATGAGTCATATTTTCATCAAACAAACTATGCATCATCATGTATCGATGACAATGCATTGATGCATATTCATCTATGCATCATATCAATGATCCATATTTATCAATTGATTTCCACTTTGACATATATCATTCTCATAAAGGACTATGCATATACATTGTTCATAAATAATCAATCAATCAATCGTTTGACATCAACCAATCACTTGACATCAATCAATCAATCAAACCATTGGCATCAATGACAACATGATCCAACAAATTTTTTTATGGGAAGTTACAACAATTTTAGACAGTCAATATTTTACCATGAACATCAAGCAGAGAACAAGGAATAATAACCTTGGAGTCGGAGAAATGAGCAGAATAATGAAGAGTTAGGTTTTTAGGCCTGAAGAGTGAACTTCTTCTGTGAATTGCATTGTAACAACAAGTGATTGTTGTTGTTTTCATGGTATTTTTCCTAGAAGTGAGCTCCCTTGAGTGTCCCAGAAGTGAGATTCTTGATTACCTTTGCCAAAGAGACCCTGATAAATGAATGGTATTCTCGATGGAATGAGAGTAGTGAAGGGGTACTTTCCTTGGTTTGGGAAGGTTGACTGGAAGAGATCTAGTGGAAAATAAACACAGTTTTAGGAGAATGTCAGTGGGTCGTGATATTTTCTAATTTGTGATTGGATAGTGAGATATCGCCCTCTTCTGTGGATTGCTAGCCCTAGCTAGGCAATGACTTTCCATTGATATTTGAAATGTTAGAGTTTAATTTAGGGTTTGACTCTTTTTCTTCAATCTCTACCAACAATGACTATTTTGAGAAACATTCATTAGTGTTGTGCCAAGGGATTTTGTGGAACTCACACCACTTTCTAGTGTCCTTATTCAACTTTCCATTAACCTTGTTTTTCTATATATTGGACTTGTTGTCTTGAGGTTGGATCTCTTTCACCCATCCCTTTTTTTATGAGTTAGGGATACCTCTACCATTCTTTTGTTGTGGCATATTTTCAAATTCAAAATATTTCTTATTCCTCTTCTTGAATTTCTTCTCGATTTTGACAACATATTGATAAGTCTCTCCTAGTGAGGAGATATCCAAGAAATCCATCCATTTTTGGATGTAGTTGTGTAGGAAAATTTATTACTTCATAACTGGGTGTATCTTAGAGTCTCTGGTAAACAACAATGAGAACAAGGTATTGAATATATTGTTGTAATCCAGCCCAATCTAGTCTCTTTCCTATCACAGAGTTGTACATCACATGTAGTAGTCATCATAGTTTTTAATAGAGTATAAATCCTCCTTAAGGGCATAAAAAAAGGCCTCTAAAGTGGGTTCTATTATGAATTATATAAAATCATCAACATTGTCTCTCCCAATAACCTTCCCACCAATCCCTGACATGGGGAAGGGATTTAAGGAGCATGAAGGTGATGTTTTTGATGTCACAAAATTTTTGGACAAGGAAGTAACCCTCTAATAGTTTTGACCATTTTTCAAAAGAATTTTCATCTATTTTTCCTTTAAATAAAGCGATATAAAAGTTAAATTGTACCTTGAAGGGCGTCACTCCCCCAAAATGGCTTCTTGGTGAAGGGTGCATCGATTGTTGTTGATAACCGTTGAAGGATCTGAGCGAATTTGTCCATAATATCGTTCCCTTTTTCTCACAAGGGCTTCTTCAAGAAACCTAGAGATAGGATATCCTGCTCAATCATCTCTCTTTTCCCTCTTTGTTGGGCACCTTCATTTTTGGTTAGAAATAGTGCAAGGAAGACTAAAGTCCGAATTTTGGTCAAACATAAGTTGAGCAAGCCACAAAGGAGCTAGACAGTGGAGTAAGAAAAGAAACATGAAATGGTTGCAAAGGGACAACACAAAACCATCAAGGCAAAAGAATTTACAACAACACAAGAAAAAGTATGTGAAGTCTAAACCTAGAAGATCTCAATTAGCCTATATATACGAGATGTATATGATTGTAAAGGGCTAGCTAATATACATGGGTAGATGGCATAGAGGGTGTAGGAAGATTATCATCTACTCTATGTAGGTTCTATGATTGTAATTCATATCCATTTTGGGAAAAGGGTAGATAGAGTTCTGAGAAATGAGTTCGGAGCCAGAAAGATTGTAATAGAGTAATGACTTGTATCTATCAAATTGTATCTGAGAATCTCTTTTGATAATATATATATGGAAGGACCTGGAATTTTGAAATATTTTGTGTAATTATTTGTTTATGATTATGAATCAACTCTTTACTTTACTTCTTTATGTTTAATAAGATCAATACACTATAAATTTATGAAAATATTTTCTCAATTTCAGTGTCTCTATTACTAGTTATGAATGAGTTCAGATCTATTCTTTGATTGGTTCATCTTGTGAAAGAATATGGTGAATCTTGAAGATTCTGGAACCCATTGTAAGTATTCTCCTTTCCCTTCCCTATCTTCTTCTCTTGGTTGCGCTTCAGGTGAAACTTCTTCTCTCCGGAGAAGATGAAAATGCCAGTCCTCTAGACTACTCGGTACCTTTTGTTGGTAACCTGAGAAGGACCCTAATCTCATCAACTTTGCACCAACAAAATGGTTCTGTTTTTGAGACCTGCATTAAAAGGGAACCTATAGGGAGAATGCTTCTGTGGATTCACCGATCCAATATTCACTAGTGGTGGGAGAGAAATTGTGACGCCTTCATATGGAAAGAAGCAGAGATGAGAGGAAAATATGTGAAAGATACATGGGAGGTTGTCTTTTACTCAAAACGATCGAGTGACCAATATGAGATATTATAGGTTAAGTTTCTGGAAGAAATTTTCCACTGGATAGATAGGCTTCGAGAAGCTCCATAATTCGAAGAATGAGTCAAGAAGACCTGTGCTTGGGATATATAAAATATTTCAGCACTTCATCGGTTGGATCATCTGGTAACGCGAGCGATCGATTTCTGGGTCAATACAACATTAGAAGGATACATTATCGATTTTTTTTCTAAGAATCGCCAATGTTTTTCATGGGTAGAAGTGGATTTCAAGAAAGACACAAGGGGAAGACTGTAGAGAGAGATCCCCTTGTGGATTAAGGTTTTTTTGATGGAGGAGGGGATGTTGACTATTTCCCCAACTAAGATGGTAGCGTAAACACCCTCTCTTGGGATGGGGTGAGTTTGGGGTGGAATCATGGCTTGAGATAGGGGAGAGGGTTCTTTGACAACCATGGGAGAAATAAGAAATGGAATCAAGGGATGAGTGATCCTTGAAAAGAGCCGCCATAGTTGATAAGTGGTGGAGTGGTAAGATAAAGAAAGCAGTGAAACAATCTGAGAAGTTTCAGAAAGAAGTCAGACTAGGAGAAGTCGAGGAAGGATAGATGGAAGTGTTATGAAAGATGAGAAGATAGGAAAGACTGGCCATTCAAAGATTAAATGAGAGAGAAACACAGAGAGAAATAATTCCCCAAGGTGGTGGACAAGAAGAAGAAGGTGTGGAAGCATGGGAAAAGGAATTCGGCATGGATATTAAAGAAGAAAGAGAAGATTCAACCTCGATGCCAGGAAAGATCAAGAATCCAACTGAAGAGACCGCTCCATAGGATGAGAATGAGACCCCCCAGATCAAGGAAACCCGTCCCGAAGCCAGTGACACCAACCCTCAATCACCCATTCCCCAAGTGTCTTCTATACAAGTGGTAAATTATATACTACCTTCTTATTCTATTATTGTTCCATTACAGTCTATTATTCACTCACAACCGGGAAGCATGAACATTGGGAGGATATTGGGATTCCCTAGTAGATCACAACCAGGAATGTTAGGTTTTATCTTGGTAGGAGCAGTAAGATTAGAATTGGCTGGTAACGTGGGAGGTTCGATTGCTCGATACCCATAATTATGGGGTAATGGAGAAGAGGATGTTGAGAAACATTGGTTCTTATGTGAAGTAATCTGGAGGTCCAGAGGGACTCTAGACACAAATAAATTGGTCTAGTTCTAGACTAGCTTGAGAGGCCATGCTCTCAAATGGTACTTGAAGGCTATTGATCCATGAATACTAGGAGTGCAAGAACAAGAATTCACACTTGACCAGGTACGGACAAAATTTATAGCGAAATTTAAGCTACCTCAGTCAGATAAACAAGCTCTATCAGAGTTGCCCAAAATTCAACAAAATGAAGGTGAATCAACCTAGGAATATAGTCAGAATTTTAAAGATGCTATATAAAGGTTAGAGCATAGAATTCACGAGGAAAATCAAAGAGAATGGTATATCCAGGGATTTCTACCTCTAACACAGATACCATTAATAGAAAAAAAGATAGCCACTTTAACAAATTCCTTGGAACAATCAATGAAGATTGAAGCCATGGAAGGATATTCGGGGAGCCTAAGATTGACCATACCCCCAACGGATGCAAATGTGGTGCAACTACAAGGACAAATATCAACTCTTACAGAGAAGATTCAAGAATTGATGATACCCAGACTAGGACGACCGCAAGTCTGGTGTACCAGACGCTACACAAGAAGGAAAATTGGTGAAGGAATATCCATGGATGAGGGGAATGGGACCTCATCATAATCCGATGGGACCCTCTCCAGGACCCATGGGAGGAGTTGATCAAGTATCCGTGAATTTACCATTTCATACCCCAACCTCGTATCATGCTTTTCCAAGCAATCAAGCATCATCATCGGTTAAGTATTGTGAGATTTTTCTAATCCATGGGCATGGGCCAAGACAGTGCCCAATTATTTAGAAGTATTCAACAATAACCAATAATGTACATTGTGAGTTTTGCGCATCTACCACACATGCTACAAACTAGTGTAGAGCATAGGATTCACTTGTGGATAGACTAGATCGAACATCATTCAGGGTGAATGAAACCCCTCATGGATCGAGAAGAGGTCAAGGATGTGGAGATGGAGGAGACTTCAAAGGAGGAAGAACCGGGGAAAGAGGACCAAGTATATGATACAAATCTGATGAGAAAGGCCACATGGCTAGAGATTGTCCTCACCTAAGGAGGCCATGGTTCTCTCAATGCAGAACCAATGGGCATGCAACTGAAGACTTCCCATAGCTAATTGAAAAATGGGAAGATCAGGTACATCGACGAGGAACTAATATTATAAGTTTAGAGATAAAGAGATTCATTAGAGGAAAACTACCCAACCTTAATATCGTTACTCGAGGAGGAGAAAATACTGGCGCAGGTGTTGATAATTTACCTCAGATCCAAAAAGAAGTGCCTAAGGAGGACATGTATGATCCTCTGAAACATAATCTATTCTTTAAATATTAAATAGAAATATTTGAGAGTATCCCTGGACCTGATATAGAAAAAAAACCACCTCAGCCTATTGTTTATCCTAAGGTTGCGCAAGTCATTGCTTCATCCCTTGCACCCCAAAACCCTATAGTCCCGATAAGACAACCTGAGCAGTCACAAAATGTAGATGACCTTTGGTTTCAATTATTTTCTAATATTCTTGGGAATTGTCAGCTGAAAGAAAAGTTTCGAAATGCCCTGTACCTAGTCATAGGAACTGAAGAATCTCCAGAAACTAGAATAAGGACTAATCTTCCTGAGAAGAATACTTAGAGAGTGAAAATAAGGAAAATACAAACTGGAAAAGAGTTTATATTAGTAGCCCAGCTAGATGAGTTTGAGATGAAGGATGTTATGTTATATCAAGGATTTGATGCTAACATACTTCCTAAAAAGACTTGGGAAGATTTAGGGAAGCCCCAGTTGACATATTCCCCAATCTAGTTAAGAATGGCCAATTAGTACTGTATTTTTCCAATAGGAAGACTGAAGAATGTGGAAATAGATGTTGTGGGAGTGAAGACTGTAGATGATTTTGAGGTGATCGAAATCATGGGGGATAAGGACCCTTATATTGCACTACGTGGTATCGATTGGGCTTACAATAATTATGTGGTGATTGACCTAAAGAGAGACACTATGACATTTGAGGCAAACAAAATAAAAGTATTTCAACCCATGGATCAATATGTAGGTCCTTGATACACAGATCCAACAGACAACAATATGGAAGGAAAAGACTTGGATCATTTACATATTGTAATTGCAGGAACGAGAGAAGACTACATAAATCCTATTGTTGATGGATCAGTAAGTTGGAGGAAAATACAATTGGAAAACGAAGATTCAAAACTATTATTTGACAGTTGGTAGCAAGGTTCATATGAAATATTTTCAAGAATATGTGCAATTGTTAGAGAAACTAGATGGGTTGGAACCGAGGTCAGAGAACACCCGATAAAAAATGGTACCTCATAAATTGACAGTTTTTTGGTTAGCATGGAAGAAAAGATAGCGGAGGATCAAAGGATTTCATTTCTGGACTTAGCCCTCCAGGACACCCTTGCTAGATGGTGGGCTAGTCACAAAGCCTTGGTTAAGAACTGGAAGTATGTGAAGCAAGCTATCCGATATATATTTCAAGATAAGGAGCAGTTGGAATCAGAGATGTAGACATATTTCCATGTTGCTCAACTTTTCAATGGACAGTCGGATCCTAAAGCACACATTAAACAATGCATGAGACAGTGGAAAGTTGTGGAAATACCATCTCACTTATGGGTTCAAGTATTTCCCCATTCACTAGGTCTGATTCCTAAAGATTGGTACATGAATGAGGAAACCAGAAGACAGACTAGCGACTGGAAAATGTTGGCAGATCAATTTTTCAAGGACTTCATGTTTACAAGTAAGTACCCTAAGCTTAAGATAGTCCCACAAATAATTAAATAATTCCTTTTTACCGATGCTGGTGAATGGAAATCAGACCCAGTGGTATGTGCAAAGGATAACAAAGAACTTCGGTCTACCTTCACCTAGACACAGACAAGATACCTATAGAATGTTATAATATTGAGAAGGATTTGGAAAACCCAGATGATTTAGAAGAATTGAGAAACTTAGCCATTAAGGAAACATAAGGAAGAAGAGATATTCAGAACACCATACCTAGCCATACTGATAGTTCTTATAATTATCCATTTAAGTTGCGTAAAGTCAATATAGGAACTACAAATAAACCTAAGATAGCCATGGTAGGAGATTATTGGGATGAGATAACTAGCCAAGAAATACATAGCCTGTTGCAGGAGTATGAGGACTTATTCCTAAAGACATTCTCATAACTAAAAGGGATTAAAGGAGCTATGGGAGAGATGAAAAATGAATTAAAATGAAGATCAAATCCTGTAAGGCATAGACCATATCGCCTTAACCCCGGAGTGAAAGAGAAGGTTAATAGGGAAATAGACAAGATGATGGAGGTTGGACTTATTTTTCTAGTGGAAGAAGTAGAATGGGTTAGCCCAATAGTCATACAGAGAAAGAACATTAGGGTATGTGTATACTACATAAGCCTTACCTCTGCATGTGTGCATAACCCTTTCCCAACACATTTTACTGATGAAGTGATAGAACAGGTTGTGGGGAAAGAATCTTTCTCATTTACAGATGGATTTTTGGGGCATCACCAAGTGAGGATTGTTGAAGAAGACAAAAAGAAGACCACATTCATAACAAAATGGGGGTCATTTGCACACAATGTGATTCCCTTCAGCCTAAATAACTCCCCTGTAGTTTTTTCCCGGATTGTAATAGCTGCTTTCTGAGAATTTATTCATAAGTTTATAGACGTTTATATGGATGATTAGATGGTATACATTCTTCTCAAGGAACATGTAGCGCTACTACATTTGATGTTTGATAGATGTAGGTAATTGCAAATATCTTTGAACATCATAAAGTGTATCTTCTATGAGCCACATGGAAATTTGTTAGGCCACATAGTATGCTGAGAAGGAGTGCTGGTAGACCCAGCAAAAGTTATGGTTATTGTGAACAAGCCACCGCCTACGAGTGCCAAACAATTGTGCTCCATTCTGGGGCACACGGGGTACTATTGCAGGTTTATCAAAAGATATGCAAACATTACTGCACCCCTGGAAAATATACTAAAGAAGTAAGAAGTGTTCTAGTGGACGCCAGAGTGTGATAAAGTATTCGACATCCTAAAGGAAAATCTCAGCACAACACCTATTCTAATATTTCCGAACTAGGAGAACAAATTCCATGTGCACATACACGCATCATGTATTTCCCTAGGATCCATCTTAGCGCAACCAACAGATGGAGCTATGGATCATCCTATCTACTTTGCTAGCAGAAAGTTATCGCAAGTTGAGTGAAACTATACAACCACATAAAGGGAGTGTTTAGCTATGATTTACGCTCTAGAGAAGTTTAGACATTACTTGTTAGGCTCTCATTTTAAGTTATTTATTGATCATTCTGCATTGAATATCTACTTAACAAGGAAGAATTTGTCCATGGTTGTTACTGTTTCAATAATTTTCATTCGAGGTGATCATTAAGCCTAGAAGATGCAACGTGGGGCATGATGACCTGTCTAGATTAGATTCAAGAGAAAGTGGCATAACAGTGGATGATCACATTCTAGATGCAGACCTGTTTCGGGTTGAGGTCATACCAAAATACTTGGAAGACATAGTAGTCTTCTTAAGCACAGGAGCCTTCCCAGAAACGTACTCCGCAACTCAGAAACGCCATATGGTGGTTAGAGCAGCAGACTATCAATTGATTTTGGGGCAATCGTATAAGTTAGGCCTAGATAGTATCCTTGGGAAGTGTGTCTTAGATCATGAAATACAAGACATACTGTGGGAGTGCCACAATGGAGTTGCAGGAGGCCATGTTGGAGGAAAGGCCACTGCGTAGAAGGCCCTCCAAGATGGATTATGGTGGCCCACACTCTTCAATGATGCAAAGGAATATGTTATATGTTGCGATGTTTGTCAGAGGGTAGGCAAGCCATCACGATGAGATGAATTGCCTCTTCATCCAGTTCGAGCTCTACAAGCATTTGAGAAATGGGCGGTTGACTTCATTGGGCCGATCAACCCCAAAACTAAGCATTCAAAGGCCAGGTATATCATTACTGCAACTGACTACCTCACACAGTGGGTTGAGGTAGTAGTTGTCTAGGATTTCTCAATCGATACTGCTACCGGGTTTATTTTTGAAAGTATTATCACTCGGTTTGGATGTCCTAGGAATCTGACCAGTGATTAGGGTGGTCATTTTATCAGTAGTACAATAGAAAATCTTACAATAGAGTTCTTGATCCAACATCGTAAAAGTATCCCCTACCATCCATAAGCCAATGGAATAGTAGATATGTTTAACAAAATTCTAGAGAAAGGATTAATGAAGGTTTGTTGCACGAACTGGGAAGATTAGGATGACCGAGTCCCAAAATTTTTATGGGCTTACAAGACAACCAAAAATAAACTACACAAGTATACTCCATTTCAACTAGTCTATGGGAAAGAGGTTGTGGTACCTACAAAATTCATTACCCCGAGTTTATACATTGAACACATGTTGTAGGATGAATCAATCACGTAGAGGCTTATGGAATTGCAAGAAATTGAAGAGACCAGGTTTTTAGCAAACTTTCATCAATCAGTTGAGAAAGCAAGGGAGAAATCTTGGCATGACAGACACATTAATACTAAAACATTTGTGAAAGGAGATAAGGTCCTACTTTATGAAAATCGATACCAGAAACATCCAGGAAAGTTGTGCATGCATTGGTTGGGACCATTTATAGCTGCAAAGATCTGACCCTCGAGAGAAGTCAAACTCATGAAACCGAATGGTATACTTCAGCCAAGATTGGTGAATGGTGCTCGTCTGAAACCCTAAATGTCTAAGAAATGAGCTAAAGGATTGTTTCTCTAGTCCAAAGGAGCATTTATAGTAGCTAGATTTGATTTTTTCGCAATTTCTGTGAATTCAGTTAATAAAGTCAAAGTGTGCATTGTTGTGCCATGACATGCATTTCATTTTTCTTTCTAAGTGTTGTTTTGGTGAAGAAATTCTTACTTAGTAGCGTAGGATCAAAAGAGCCACAAATTTATTAATGGCAGTCATTAATGTGACGGGGACCTCTTTTTGGTCGAAGAGCAAATCCGGACGCAATCCTAGTCCATGTGCCACATGAACCTAGTCCAGTCATAACCTTTATGACCACTACAATAACCCATCTGAAAGATGTTAAACCATAAAGCTTTGATACGTGAATATTCCATCGGTATTCATGCCAGGATTCTCATCCGTTAAATGGTAAGGTTTGAGGTCAACCACGTCCCTGACCAACTTTCTCAGTAAATACCAGGATCAACAAATAGATTTACCCCGTTAACCAGTCTCTTCGAACAAATCAGATTCAAGTTGTGTCTATAGGGTTAATGATGAATAGCATTAGAAATTATTACAGAACTTGTCACCTAAGGCCGAGTATAATGTTCTCTGAACTCAGGGTAAGACGTATTGTTTCTTAGAGAGAACTTAGTGCCTTACGAATTCTAAATTTCTCTCAAGCTTGTGCAATCCCTTAGCCCTTAGCTACAATCCCAAATCCTAGTTATCATGTCAAATCTGTTGACATCCCAGAATTACTATGCTAAGAGATACAGGGAGCAGAAGTGCAGTTTCTAAGGATGCAGTGTTGGATGAGCCATGAGATCCCTGGCTCGATATCATGGGAGATATCAAAGGGAAGGTCGAGCAATTTAAACTCTTTGACCACGACCTGACAGACCAGGCTCTATTCCCACAGTTGAACATTGATGTCTTCTAGAGTGTCGCTCCGGATAAGTTGGGAGGAATGCAGTTTGTGTCGAAGTCGGAGTTCATCAACCTCTTCAATTCCACTATTATGAGTCTCATATATTTGATAGTTTTCGACACTATTGGTGAGGTTGTGATATGTACCAAGTTTCTCATTAGTAGGGTACACAAAAGGAGCCTATGGCTGGATATAAGATACTCAATTCATGCGAAGGATATCCATCAACTAACTATATTATCCATCGAAGGTGAGGATATATCCAAAAGATTTCAAGGTCCCAACAAGCATGGGAAGAAAAAGGGAGAACCTAGCTTGTATGAACGATTTCATACGCAGATGGGGGGGGCACTGTTATTAGATAAATCCGTAAGTGCGGACACAAACCAATCTCCCTAGATCCACCTGGATCTAGAACAAAGCAAAACAGAATAATACTCTTTCCATAGATTTTAACTATTGAATGTACTAGGAGGCAAGATCAAAAAACATACCTTAAGATCGCTTCCTTTGGCCTTTGTTTCTCCCACTTCACTCCAGTTCTCTCGTACAGTCAAGACCAAGACAATACAAACCAACAGAAGTGAAGAAAGCACAATCTATTCAATAGTCAATCTATGTATATGATCAAGGAGTTATACAATAAAGTGGAATTAGCTTTATGGGAAAGAGACATATTATTGTATCATATTGATGGAAAGTAAAGATTACAACCTGAGACTTGATGTTGTAAACTTCCTTGCAATGGCCCTTAGCTCTGACACACACACTTTCTCACTTGTATGAAGAAAATCAACCACTTTTGATAAACGTGTTGGAGTTTCCTAGCTGTTGTAGCCTCAGTCCTTCACACAATCTTTCACCAATTCTCCAATGTCTCACTTAACCTTGTTTGCTTCTACTAACTTTTTTCATGAGAATTCCCTCAATATATAGGAGAGAATGAATTAGTTACTTGGATAGGAATGATCCCAAAATATCAGGGAATCCAGTACTAGGATAACCATTTGAATGCCATCTCATCCTTCTAGAAGATTCCCTTCTAGATGCTTCGAGAATTCATCTTTTTCCCTTCTTTAGAAAGAGTTTGCACCCTAGCAATACAACACAGTGTGAACTTCTCGCACCATGGCTTAAAGCAACCTGCGAGAATCATACATTCTCGCAGGCAAATGTACTAGCAACCTGCGAACAGTCCTCAAAAATGTGATTTCTGGAAAGAGATGAAGGTAACTTTTCTCAGGAAAAAGTTCTTATGAAGAGCCTGAATACACCCACATCAATACATCATCATGATGACCAAAATCATGGGTAACAGAATGCCCCCCAAATTATGAGGTTGGAACCAGTGACAACCAATATACATTGTAAGATGCATGTGTGTGTCGAGAACCAGGAGCACATCTAATCAGAAACCTGCGAACAACCAAGCATCTGCAGAATATCATATATACCAATTCTGAGGTAGGCATTTTCATACTTAGATCGTAGACTGATGACATTGTAGACATGGGTCATGGCCACCAATCATACACTATGGATCCATGCCGTCAAAATATAGCATAGCCATCGGAATACACTGTGGATCTATGCGAGAAATTTCAAATCAAGACGACATAGCCATGAAACATACACAGTGGATCTATGTGTCGCAAATTATACATACTCCATCGCAACCTAGATCACAAAGATAATATCCAGGGTCTTCAATCTCGTTGCCCAAAGTACGAATCTAACCATGTGATTACATGTGTTGAAGTCGAACATGGTAGAAACCACTTGATTACCGGTCATTGATGAAACCGTTAACAAGTGCGAGGGAAATCACCATTGATGTCAATGACTCCTAAGGTACCCTAGTACAATCCATCGAGTGTGAATGAATGAGTTGAAGTTGAACATTCGATGGAATCTTTCAATCAGGGGTCAATGATGTAAACCCACTATCGAAAGTGAGGAAACCTGCCATTGAGGCATGGAAGCTCCACGGTACCAAATAATTTCTAAGTCTTGATTCCGGATAATGAGTTGAAGTCGATGGAAAAAAACTCGTCACAAGAGGGCCTTGATGTATCCCCCATCAATGACACGAAATAAGTAACAAATTTTGAAGGTGAAACAGAGTATTTTGCAAATTGAACTGGACACAGGGAAGGCTGACACGGAGAGAATGGACAACTACAGATGGCCGACTCGATATAGGTTTCAGATGGACTTCTCTTGAACATATGAATGACATGACCAATGAGTTGGAATAATTAACTCAAAGATGACACAGGGAATGACCTTGTAGAAAATCGAATGAGAGACAAATGGATTTCCCAAACTGGCTTCAAACGATGAATAGGGGGTGTCATGTTCAAGAGAGACACTTACTGCCAATCAATACAAAAATGAAACATATCCCTTTCCAAAATTCCCCCCCACCATTTCTGGCGAGTACCTCTTTATTTTTACGCAAGCTTGAGGAGGATAACATATGCTTGTAACGTAAGCTCATCCTTCGGATGAGTCCCTAGGAGTATGTTTAACGAACCCTAATAAGGAGTGGTTCGGTCCCATCACGGGTCTGTCAATGTTTGTTTAATGAGTCCAGAGATAGAAAACTCGAAGGTTTTTCAAGATTATAGAGTTTGGAAAAACACTTAAAGAGAACTCTCTCAGTTCCTTTTTCGTAAAATAGTCTAGATGAGACCGAAACAGAGATAAATTATCGCTCACCAGACGCGTACTTCAAATACTTTATCGAGCGTGAAAATAGTAAGGTCGCTCGACGATCTTTTCATGTTTAGAGAGTCTGAAAAGAGCTTAAAGGGAACTCCAGGGGGTTCCTTTTTCGTATAACCTTTACGAGTCCGAAAAAGTGATAAAAGTATAGTCAGTTACATTCTCACGTATTTACGAGCACGAGAAAGAATTAAGACTAAGCTCGGTAACTTATTCTCATGTATTTACGAGCATGAGAAAGAACAAAGACTAAGCTCAGGATTGTTTTCATTTTTACGCAAGCTTTAAAACAAAACAAAACTATGCTTGGGATAGATTTTAATTTTTACGCAAGCTTAAAAACTAAACAAAACTATGCTTGGACCTGGTTTCATTTTTATGCAAGCTTGAACCAGAGGAAACTTGCTTGAGGTAAGTGGTTTCATTTTTACACAAGCTTGAACCATATAAAACTATGCTTGCGACTTCCCAACGCATAACACATGGAAGGTTGGTACTTAGCCCCCATCTTAAGAAACTAGCGGCTCAACTTCAGCATGAAGTCCAGAGGCTGAGGCAAATGCCCCCCAAGCTTCGTTTCATCCAACCACAAAGGAGAATGAAATGAAGCTTCAAATACTAGACGAAGGATTTGACTCAAAATAGAGAGGGGGAAAACTATTTCATTTTTTAACGAGCTTGACATAGAAACAAGAACTATGCTCGTAACCTCTATTTCATTTTTTAATGAGGTTGCCTCAGAGACGCAAAAACTATCCTCGGGTGGTTTCATTTTTAAACGAGCTTGAAATCAGAAAACCATGCTCAAGTCTGGTTTCATTTTTTAATGAGCTTGAAATCAGAAAATCATGCTCAAAGACCTCTGTTTCATTTTTTAACGAGGTTGCCGCAGAGACGCAAAAAATATCCTCGGGTGGCTCTTCTTGATCATGGATTCCAAGAGGACAAAGCTCTGGAATGACACCATGTCAAGGGAAAAAACTTGGTCATGGCTTCCAAGAGGTCTTCACTGGAAGGAAGAAACACACTCTGGAAGGACAACATGTCAAGGGTCGCGACAGGAGTAAAGAGATCGAGCTCTAACAACCTTATTGAAGAGATCACCATGTCAACTACTAGATCTAAATCATAAAAAGTTGAATCCATGGGTGATAATGCCACATAATTGACCTGTGGCAGGGGTGATACCGTCTGCATATAAGAACCATTCAGGGAAGTAATCTAGTCAGGGTCAATGAATGAAAGTTGATCAACAGTCACAACTCATCCATAGTGAGGGAAAGATATCACACGAAAAAGAGTAGACATGATAGATTTCATGGCATAGACATAATCCCGCCCAAGGAGTAAAGAAAAATCCAAGGGGTCTTGGACTACCATGACATCAATGAAGACAGTTTTCCCTCCCAGAGTTACAGGAAACTGAGGAAGGGTCCCTAAAGGTTGACTGGTTCTTCTGTTAAAAGCTAACAGATTCTACGTAACCAGCGCAAGTGGAGGATAACCCAAGGCTTTCCAAGCAATAGAGGACAAAATACTAACAGATGAACCTTCATCGATCAACGTCTGAGGAACATCCCAACCACAAACCTGCACTGTAATATGGAAAGGAATGTGAGAGGGAAGATGAGGTCTAGTTAGCACACCCCAATCAAAACGGATGGCCTCATTACTTGGAGGAGGTTCCATGGGAGAAGGTGGAATAGCCCCCAGCATGGTAGATTATGTATCAACGAGAAAAACATGGGTAGTATCGGGTTTACTCTCTAGAGGGAGAGTAGGATTGAACGATGATGAGATCAGATCAACCACTTGGGTTTCATTCTCTAAGGGGAGAATGGGGTCGACAGATGGCAATGGATCGACCGCTTGGGTTTCACTCTCTAACGGGAGAGTGGGGTTGATCGAGGATGGGATTGGATCAACCACTAAGTCAACTGGTTCATCCAAAGACGTGACCAGATTGACCACTAGAGCAACTGGACTGACCGACAGGGGAACCAGATTGATCATTCCATCAACCACAGGTGGGTTGAGAGAAAGCTTGTGATAAGAAACTGGAAGTTGAGGCTGTGAAACAGTCATTTCTTCTAGGAATTTCGAGGCTTCGTCCATATGAGGGAAAAGGTGAGTTAGATGACTCCCTTTGCATAACAGGCATGGGAACTTGACTCTACTTTTCTTCTTCCCAATGGTATTGTGACTAGTTGACGGGGGGTCGTCAGCATGTTGTTCAGAGGCTAACGACATGGGTTGGCAAGGGCATGTAGACCATGCTTCTATAACCTTGGATAGACCAGGGCAATCCTTAAGAATATGGCTACCCTTACAAATCCTGCAAGGGTACTTGGACTTGCGAGTTGTTTGGGCATCATCAACACTCCCAGCACGATTAACAGTAACTGGTTGTTTTCCAACATGTTTGACAGTGGTTGGAGGTTTTGACCCTTGCTTATCTTTCTTCTTCTTAATCTTTATTTTCTTCTTCTTCTTATTCACCGAGTTACGAGCTTCCGAACTTTCGCTCGACGAAGAAGATGGAACGCAAGGTGACCTTGCAAGCGAAGAAGGCGAAGAAGACCTTACTGGTGAAGACAGTGAAGGATCAACATGAGGTTGATGTTCTTGGGGGGAAGTGCTTATGACCAAAGCACTTACTGCATTCGGGATTACCTGAGTGGAAAACAACCACACCGGCAATCCAATTGTGAGACCTAGAAGGCTCAAAGTAGCGATGTGAGGAGGACCAATGTTTCCATAATAAGGAAAAACAAAAGGTTCCCCTGGAGCAGAGGCTCCTTTATTTGTCATTTCAGGAACTGACGCCATTAAAAACCAAAATCCAATCTAGAGTCCTCTAAGGAAAACAAGCAACACATGCTAAAAATCTAGTAAGCAAGCAAGCAAACCAAACCTTCTCACAATGAACGCACTAGTTGGTGATGAAATCCAACGTCGCGGGAAAAATGTAAGAAGGGGATGAGATAGAGCGGGTGGAAAAGTTACGTTGATGACCTGCTTAACGGACTTACACCCTGGTGGAAGCTCCCACACATAATCGTGGGTATACCCTCCAAGGAGCCCGAGTGAGTTTGGCCAACGTCGATTCCAGGTACCGTGAAGACTTGCCGCTCCATAGTTACCTTGTGTAAAGACCCTAAAGAGATAGGCCACTAAGGTTACCATTGACAACAATAAAGCCTGGGGGGACAGTCGACAGTCCGATCCACATGAAAGGGCAGGGTATCTAGCCCGAAATCAACTTGAGAGGCTTCCACTCATCATTGTGGGTATACCTTCAAGTGACCCCCGTAATACGTGCAATCTCTAAACCAAGACCAACAAAGCAGGGTGAGTAACCCTGCCAGTGTCAATGTGACCTCGTGATTGACCCTTGTGTTAGAAGGGCTTCCCAGGACAAAATGTAGTAAGTGGATTTAACTCTCCCTATCACAAGATACTATGTTTGTTTGCAGCTTTGGAAAGTTATCTTTCACACCTATTCCAAAGCCCTATGACTAATCTAATGTAGGTTTGCTACCAGAAAAGATAAAAATGTCTAATCAATTTTTATAAGCGCTTTATTTTATGGATGTTGTTACTCAAAAGGAAGATGGCATGGACAATTTGGTGTTTTGACCAACTCGAAAATTATGCAAAAATATGAAGATGCAATCTTTTCATTTCAATGAAATCTATGCTACGAGAAGGAGAAAACATTTATCATTCCCATATTCACAATGTCCCAAAATCTTAACTCATCAATATCAATATTCTCAAGAAATGAGAAAAAGGTACTGTACACCAATGCACGATTCATGGCTCCCCAATCTAATATAAAGCAAGAAATTAAATCTTTTTGTTTCAAAAATTTCACTAAAAGCAATAATGAACTTTGTTAAAACAAAGAAACCCAAACGAAAAGTTCTCTTTTAAAGAGAACTATTCAGAAGAAATCTGATCTTTCCCTAAACAATTCTAAAGAAAACGCACGCTTTGTAATTGAAAGACACTCAAAACAAGAGACTAATCCTTCAAAACCAAACAAAGCAAGCCACACTAGTGTTTTCAAGTGCAAAAGAAAAAATGATCTTTCAAACAAAGCAAATGATAAAGACCAATAAAAACTCAACTTTCAACCGATCACCGGTCCTTAAGTAATCAAACACACTCAGATGATGAAATTAGAGAGTATGGTGTTGCCAAGAAAAGTCAAGAAACGAAAGTCAAGACAAAAGTGACAAGAAGAGCCTTGAAATCCTAAGACTGTTCATGCATGCAAACGAAGACAAGAAAGATATTAATCAATGGTCCAAGAAACTCTTATGAGGCACCTAAACTAATCTAGGCAGTTAAAAATGCCAAAAGTCAAATCCAAGTATTTGAAAAATTGAGTTTGCAGGCTGGCAATACTACACAATGTGAGAATTAGCCATTCTCGCAGGTGGCCTTTTAACAGGATGCGAGGACCTCGCACTGAACCCTAAAGGCAGAGTGCGAACCTTACCAATTCTCGCAGGCTGCAGTGAAGTACAGTGTGAGAATGTCTGAACATAATAAAAAATTTGGAAAATGAAACAAAATTTCAAAAGGCCTCTGGACCCAGAGGGTCTATCAGGATATCCTGAAGACTTAGAGATTGATAGGACAGGAGAAAAATGAAACCAGAGCAAGTGGCCACAAAAAAATACCAAAATCCACAAAGAAAATGGGATGTTCCCCAGTGGAGTTGCCAATTTTGTTATTGGATAAATCCGTAAGTGCGGACACAAACCGATCTCCCTAGATCCACCTGGATCTAGAACAAAGAAAAATAGAATAATACTCTTTCCCTAGATTTTAACTATTGAATGTACTAGGAGGCAAGATCAAAAAACATACCTTAAGATCACTTCCTTTGGTCTTTGTTGCTCCCACTTCGCTCCAGTGCTCTTGTACAGTCAATACCAAGACAATACAAACCAACAGAAGTGAAGAAAGCACAATCTATTCAACAATCAATCTATGTATATGATCAAGGAGTTATAGAATAAAGTGGAATTAGCTTTATGGGAAAGAGACATATTACTGTATCATATTGATGGAAAGTAAAGATTACAACCTGAGCATTGATGTTGTAAACTTCCTTTCAATGGCCCTTAGCTCCGACAAACACACTTGCTCACTTGTATGAAGAAAATCAACCACTTTTGATAAACTTGTTGGAGTTTCTTAGCTGTTGTAGCTTCAGTCCTTCACACAATCTTTCACCAATTCTCCAATGTCTCACTTAACCTTGTTTTCTTCTACTAACTTTTTTCATGATAATTCCCTCAATATATAGGAGAGAATGAATTAGTTACTTGGATAGGAATGATCCCAAAATATCAGGGAATCCAGTACTAGGATAACCATTTGAATGCCATCTCATCCTTCTAGAAGATTCCCTTCTAGATGCTTCGAGAATTCATCTTTTTCCTTTCTTTAGAAAGAGTTCGCACCCTAGCAATACAACACAGTGTGAACTTCTTGCACCTTGTCTTAAAGCAGCCTGCAAGAATCATACATTCTCGTAGGAAAATGTACTAGCAACCTGCGAATAGTCCTCAAAAATGTGATTTCTGGAAAGAGATGAAGGTAACTTTTCTCAGAAAAAAGTTCTTATGAAGAGCCTGAATACACCCTCATCAATACATCATCATGATGACCAAAATCATGGGTAACAGGCACACAACCAAGATTGACCCCATTCTACCTGAGACAGTCTGGACCGCTTGCTACATAAATGATAGCAAGGTTATGCGGTCATATTACAAAGGTAAATGTACATTGGATGCCCTATTCGTGGCATATTTTTGCACCAACGACGTTGTGTTCAATTGGTGGAATTACTTGCTAGAATAACTCTTGGTCATATGTGAGGAAGCATAGGAGAAAGACGACACCTTCACTTATGGATACTTATTATTTGTGTTTTCCATGTTGAAGTGGACACCACCTACAGGAAGACCTCTATTTCCATAAGATAAGGGCCAGTTGGAAAAGATGTTTGAGCCTTGGCACTCAAGGTAAGAATTGGAGAACACTTCCTTCAACAACATAGCATTCTCAAAATGGTACAATCAATTGTTGGACGCAACTCAGAGGTTATGCATTCCATAAGAATTACTCAACCTAAACACGCGGAACATTGCATTCAGGATGAACCACCACCACACATTTGTCTTTCCAAGGTATTCTAAGAGAGAATACTTCAACATCTGAATGCTTCCATTTTACCTGGATAAGGAGGCCTTAGACAAGGAGGTCATGTCATGGCTAGGAGTGAAATGCAACCCACACAAGTTGGGGATGAACTACCTTTCGTTGACGAAACTATTGAAGAAAAAGGGCCATGAATCAGGGGTAGGACTGAGCTCGGGCCCATAGGAACAAAATAAAGAGGCTCTAGTGCAGAGAGATTCAAAGGAGGAGGAAGAGACACAGTCGTTGGAGTGCAAGAAGATAACATTGGCCATGTTCCCACAGATTCCAGAGAAAGCCATGTTGACAAGTAAATATGTAAATGACATCCTGAGCATTGCCTTCATCAGAGATCCATTGGCCAAGAAACCCAATACAGGGCTCTCCCTAGTAAAGGTTCTAAACCCTTAGTCGATATTGTCAACCATTCTTCGTACTCGACACAATGACTTGAGTAGCCCAAATTATTGATATCTAAGATGACCCTGAGCCTGAAAACACTCCATCGACAACCATCATTATTGAACAACCCCCATCATTGCCACAACCCCAGTCACCACCTCAATAAATCACCATCCGATATGAAACCACTGACCTGGAGTCCATGCAGTTGGACCCCCCCAAGCTACCCAAATAGAGACCAAAACTCATTGGTCCAAACCCCAAAGCCCAGAGCCAACATATTTTCCCCTTTGTACCAATTTAGGACACTTCACCTTCAACAGAGATGAAAAATATACCAAAACCTCAAGTCCAAAGTCCTTAGCACACTCCCTTAATGACCAATGTTGAGGGTGTTATGCAACCAAGCACAACCCCAGAAGTTGAGGTCCAAAAAGAGGTAGAAATATCAGAGGTTCAGAAGGAACCTGACAGGATAGAGTGCAACGTCATTGCAGGAACAAATGGATCTAGTACTCCAGAACCCACAACAATGCACAGAGTTGATGCAAATATGCCTAGAAAGAACAAAAGTGCTACCTTTCCTGCCATCGACATTGAGGATGAGACTTGCATCAACTCCATCTATAGGAGAAGAAGAGGTGGAGACAACTTCATAGCATTCAATGACCTATGGACTCCCACTGTAGGTATGAGTACCCAGGAAGGCCACCACTTCTTTTTTTGATCCCGCACAGTGGTCGTCAACACAACTAGTAGGGATGATCAGAGCCTCAACTGAACAACTAGAGTAGAGGCTCCAACAGGCCAAAAGAGACGTATAGTTTTCAATGGAGGAAGTACTGCGTTCCCAAGAATGGAGGACACAAGAGAAATATGCCAAGGTCCATGTGGAGTAGAAACTAAAAAGAGTCTAGGAGAATCTTGTCGAAGCCTTGCCAGAGATAAGGAAGGCAACACCTTAACTGCCAGAATCTAGTGTCGCAAGAGATCCTGAGTAGTAGATTGAGCTACTCCAAGTAGAATGGTCACATATGGTCATTCACACAGAGAACCTAGAAGCAAATTTGTGGGAGAGTCATCACAAAGCATAGCATCAACCTCAGAAGCTTCAAGAGAAGATGGAAAAAGTAGTGCTGGAAGGAAGTAATGCTAGAGAAGCATTGCACAAACAAACAACAGAATGCATGAGGATCTTTCACAAAATTAGTGAATGGATGGGAATCATTGCAAGGCGCAACCAAACTCTGGAGGATGTGCACGCAAATATACAATCTCTCAACGAATAAGTTGTTTTCACCATTGATTCATTGGAGAAAAAATAAAAATTTGATCAAATCCAACAGGAAGACAACGAGTTGAATGCGTTGTTTGAAGCGCAATCAGTATCTAAGAAAGAGATACATGATTTTTGACCTATCGTTTAGACATCATACATGCAGATGCATCAGGTAGATGTTATGGCTAATTTAGAATGGAACTCCTTGGTCTCATCCAAGCCTAAAGGATGCATTATATATGTGACTCAACAATTCATAGTTGAAGCCTCACTCCTTGCCAGGAAGTGGTAGGACAAAATTGTGGGTTTTCAAGAAGTCGAGAAGTGGGCCTTGGATTTGGTCCTAGAGTTGGGCCCTTCATTTGAAGAGGTAGAAAAGGAAAGATCTCAAGAAGAATATGAAATAAAATCAGAGACAAAATATAAAGGAAAGCAACAAGCACTCCTAGAAGTCATGGAAGAGGCAAGGACTTGACTCGAGGGAAAGTCAAGGATTGTGGTCAGATCCTGTTGGGCTCGTCATTTTTTGTTAGAAGTTGTGCAAGGAAGACTGTAGTCCCAATTTTGGTCAAACACAAGTTTCACAAGCCACAAAGGATATGGACAGTGGAGCAAACAAAGAAACAGAAAATGGTTGCAAAGATGGACACCACAACACCAACAAGGAAAAAGAAGTTACAACAGAACAAGTACAAGAAAGCATGTGAAGTCTAAAGCCAAAAGATCTCAATCAGCCTATATATATGAGATGTAAATGATTGTAAAGGGCTAGCTGATATAGATGGGTAGATGGCATACAGGGTGTAGGCAGATTATCATCTACTCCATGTAGGTTTTGTGATTGTAATTCGTATCCATTTTGGGAAAAGGGTAGATAGAGCTATGAGAAATGAGTCTGGAGCTAGAAATCTTGTAATAGAGTAATGACTTGTATCTGTAAAATTGTTTTTGAGAAGCTGTTTTGATAATATATATGGAAGGACCTGAAATTTTGAAATATTTTTTGTAATTCTCTGTTTATGATTATGAATTGTCTCTTTACTTTACTTCTTTATGTATGATAAGATCAATTCAATATAATTTTTTGCAAATTTTGTTGCAACTTCGTTGTCTCTATTACTAGTTATGAATGAGTTCATATATGTTCTTTGCAAGATACCAGATATATAAAATGTGCAGAACAGAAACGAAATGCTAGAAATAACAGAATAACAGTGAAATATCCAGCATAATCTTCACAATACACATAAATGATATACGAAATAGCAACAGAAATAGCACTTGAACAGAA
>ML789433.1:93260-118141 GCA_009831015.1 Picea engelmannii
GAAGATCCTTCTAGAAGAGGAAGCTTCTATTAGGTCTTCTTACATCCGCCTTATTCTATTTTATTGAAAGGTCTTATTAATATTGACCTTTATTACATCCGAATACATTAATCTACCTATGTGCGGGTTAGGACCTTAACATTCTTTGATTGGTTCATCTTGCACAATACTATGGTGAATCTTCAAGATTCTAGAACCCTGCCTAATTATTCTCCTTTCCATTCCTTATATTATTGTCTTGGTTGCGCTTCGGTTGAGACTTCTTCTCTCCAGAGAAGATGAAAATGCCAATGCTCTTGACTACTGGGTACCTTTTTTTGGTAACCTAAGAAGGACCTTGGTTTGATCAATGTTGCACCAACACTCTCCATGGGAGGATTATTGAGTTGGCAAGAGTGGTTTTATCCTCATGAAACTAGTTGGAGACCTAACTCTCTATACCCTAACCTCATCAGGGATGTGGAACAAGAAAAAATAAGCATATTTCTCTTATAAAACTAATCCATATTGTATAGGGAATCAAATGAAACACATATACAAGTATAGAAGAGAGCACAATAATTTATTAGAGGCCCCGAATAGGCATGTCTCTGACAAGCTCAGGCCCATGAATTTATTAGAAAACATTGTTTAGTGATTCAAAAAATCCCTAGAAGTTTAGTACCTAGAAAATCATAAAAAACAATAAAAACACTAGAAAGATGGAGAACCATGTTGAATCAGTGGAACAGGTAGGTGGTCAACGATATCAACCTAGATCATTATTAGATTGGGTGATTTTATAGTCATGCTCGTTAGCAACAACATCATTCTTGGGTTTCCCAATTTCAAGATTATAGATATTAGGTAAGGTTATTATTCCAAATTGATAAGAGATGAATAGGTCATGTGTAACCTAAAATTCAAATCTATAAGAAATGACATCACATACTAGATCCACTCCTCCATTATGAATCATTTCAATTTTTGGGAAATTCTTAGAAAAATAGGATCACAGAGCAATAAAATAAAACAAATACGGAAATAAAACACAAAAGATACACAGTACAATAGAGACATAGATATACATGGTTCACACAGTGTGGGCTACGCCCACCAGAGAAATTTCTAGGTCTGTCCTTTTATTATCCATCAAATGAAGGGATACAACCTACAACACACCTATTGTAACTTCCTCTTCTTTCTCTCACATTCTCCTCTCTCAGAATACAATATTCGCAATGATACATAGCTGCAATACATTTCCCTCATAAAAGAGGGTTTCCTTCTAGGGAAAAAAACCTTAACATAACTTCTACCGTCATATCTACGACCTTATAATGAACGGTCCTCATTTACTATGAAATTACGATATACATTTACAAGGCAATTTTTCCTTTGGGGGATTTGCTCCCGAACCCCCACCGGGGGTCCGCTTGCCCCCGTACCACATAAGGGGGGAAAGCCCCCCTTTCAACTCCCCCACATGGATAGGTGTATATTCTTCTAGGGTGTAAAGTCTCCATGGGGTATAAACACAGCTAGAAACAAAAACCTATGAATCAAGAAGATAATCAAGCTACACAACCAACATAAAATCATTGAAGAAGGGAATTTTGGAGCCATTTCCATCATCAAATGTTTGGTTTTCATTCTCATGAGTCTCATCCTCAAGTAAAATTTCATCCTACAAATTATGAAGAGGAAGCTCACTAAATTAGGAAGTTATGTTATGCTCATTAGGGATAGGGACAAAATGGTTATATTCAATATAAGATTGAGAAAGAGCATCATAAAAAGGGAAAACATTATAAATGTCTATTTATAATGGTGAATCATCGAAAAGAGAATCGTCAAAATAAAATTCATTTTAGAAACCCTTTCTTTGAAGGTGAACTAGATTGAGGACCATCAATTGAATCCTTGACATCTTAGGGATGAGAATATTCATTGAATTAGACACAAATGATAAAACAGGCTATCCTGGGTGGAGAAACATCATTAGGATAAATTTCAATAGATATTTGTCTTGAATAGGAGGTCAAAACATCATTAGGGGTTTCATGCAATTATCTATCTAAAATAACCTCATTTTCATGAAACACATGTCAAAAACATTGGCACTTTTTGATACGAAAGGTTTCTTAATATTATGCAGTTGAACAACTTCAACTTCTTGAGAGAACATATACTTATCAAAACAAAAATCATTTATTGAATCAAATATGGAGGAGGTTTTAGCTTCTATAAAAAAAGACACGTATTTTCTCTATATCTCTTCTTTTCCTCCAAACATTTTCCATATGTGAAAGGATTTTTACACTCATCAAATAAACTACAACATAAAGAGGAATTCCTTGCCCTTTCTTACTTAAAATCATTTTTTCTTCCATGAGTGTATCATAGATAATAGGATTATTATACTTATCACATAATTCATACCATGGAGGGGTATACGCATTTTACACTAAATTTTTGAGGTCCTAATTATTTGGGCTAGCTAGGGTATACTTGGAAATGGTGTGTAAGAAATTATGGTCAAATCATGCCCAATTAATAGTATTTCTTTTTATCCAAAAAAAATTGAGAAAAGGAAACTAAATACATTGTGGGAGGTAAATCTCATATATACAACATAATTAGCTTTAGGTTCAAGAGTTTTGAGTCTTTGAGATAGACAGGAAAAACAAAAAGAAATTGAGGACCTTGTTGTGATAGAAACAACACCCTCCCCTTAATTTCTTCACTTTGCTTCTAAATCCCTTCCCCTAAGTGAACAAATTAGGCCCCCGCTTTACATTTTTCTCTCTAAAAGTTTAAAATCCTTTTCTACCCAATTTTGATGCTTTACATTCACAAAGTTCCTTCAATCTCTTAGCCAAATTTCCTCTTCCACAAGACTAAGCCAGATATGGGAATGAAGATTTTCATTGCCCTCTGATACACTATGTGTTGGTGGAAGGTCCAATTCACTCACCAACACAAAGCATATTGGTATAGGTTTTGCATTACCATTTTATAAAGAGTGTATCAGTGCAACAACCACATCTTGCATTGATACATCGTCTCTTTGAAATTTTCTTTCCTTCACTGATACTTTGACAACATGTTTTTTTCTTTCACTGATATGTCATCGTGCCAACATATTTTCCCTTTGATGATACAAAGGGAAAACATTTTTTTTATTCTCCAACAAACTATAAAATATTCACTTCACTCGCTAATACATCAACAACTCGAAATATTCCCTTCATGTCGGCTAAATATTGTCTCTGCTAAATAGTACATCAGCAGTCCCAAATTTTTCCTTCACATTGATACACCGATGAGAGATTAAATTCTCATGCCAATATTCTAGTGTCACAAGATATTTTGTCTCTCTTGATAAATTAGTGAAGGATACTCATATCTCGTTGATACACCAGTGGGGAAAATACTTTCCCTCGTCGATACTTCGATGGGAAAAATACTTTCTCTCATTGATACACTAGAGAGACTCATGATTCATAATATCACACACATGAAAAGGGTGATGTGTCATTACATGACTCATTCATATGATAATATTTTTGTTTTTTCAACCATTTTCTCTTTGAAAACCCCCAAACCTCTGTTTAAAACCCATTTCTCACCATTTCCAGACCAAAATGTCACTTTTTCCATAATTTTCCAAGAGAAAAAAAGAACCCATGTTATCACCCACAAAGAACCCCATTTGATCACCTCTTGCATGGTCAAGAGGTATGCCCAATAACTCTATTCACCACTATGAAAACCCTCATTTTTGTTTAACGAAAAGGAAAGTCACTTGTAAGAAAATGTTTATGGTGTAGGAAATATATAATATATATATCCATCCAATATAACCGATATTTTCTCCATCAAGGCCTCACACGGGTGTTCCAAACCGTGTTTAACCCCCCCTTTGTCGGCCTTTTGAAACCATTTACATGAAGTATCTCACATACGTTTTTATATGTCTCTCGTCTCCTTACTTTCATCAGTCACCCCCACCCCCATGTTCCCATTTTTCCTTTTAAACATCAAATGCATGGGAGGATTACACTATTTTTTATGTTTCTTTTTCTCAATATAGTACACACTATATACTTTGATATCCCTTCCTTTCTTAGCCATTTCTCAACATTTTCCACCCTAAAATGGTTAGCACCTATGAAAACTTAGGATCACCATTTTCTATAGCTTACATACAAGGCATCACCACATATAATAGTCGCATAAGTCTCAGCCCCATTCACATATTTGAGATAATGACTAGAGTCTTTCCTATGATGAGACTTCAAACTCTTCTACTCTTTATTTTTAAGTGTAGCTAGAGAGGTAGTGAGGAGGCAATTTAATGTAAGGTGGACTAGGTCCACTATATTATTAAATAAGGCCCACTATGGTAGTTAGATATAATAAATGGGCAGTTAGATATAATAAATGTAAGAGGACTTCTTAGAAGGTTATACTTCTAGAAGATTCCTCCTCTAGAATGTTCTTAGGTGATGGTAGCACTATATAAAGGGGTTCAATCAATGTAATGAGATATGAAGAGAAGTATTGTATTTGGAGCTGAAGATCAATAGGAGTGTTGGGAACAGGGGCAGACCCAGGGTTCAACACTTCAACAACGCACAAACAAAACCCTAACTACCCACCCTTTTGGAAACACCTGCGAAGCAGATGAAATCTCACCTGAGGTAGAGGCAGGGGGGGTTGCAGGACTCAAGTGTATACAACTTAGCTGGGACAAAGATCTGTGATCACAAAACTTTAACAAAGCACTAAGCCAATAATATGCGTTAGTCTTTAACTCTTATTCACATCGCAGGTAAAAATCCTAATTACATAACAACGCAGTATTCATCAACATCTAAATATATCTAACCATTCATCACATAGCGTCAAAGTAGATCTAGTATTAATTCACATATAAGGCACTAAGCTACTACATTAGATGCATCTAACATACATAAAGATTACAACACTAAGCATAGATCACATCAATAACATACCAACCACATCGCACAAAGAAACCACAACACAGGATATACGTGGTTCACCCTAGTGTGGGGCTACATCCACCAACTCTTCTTCTTCTTCTTTATTAGCTTCTTCCAATCTTCTTACATGCACAGAGCCACAAGGAAACTCCACATAGAATAGGATATTTGTGCACACCTCACCAGATCCTCCTTCCCTGAGTTAGGTCCAATCACAGAGCCTTTACACAGTCTATGCACAAAGCACTACGAATCACTTGCACTTAGCTTTGCAAGTCTCAACATACAGGATGCACAAATCCGATTACAAATACTTGCACTAAGCTACACACATCCACTACTACTTATATTTCTTAGCTCCCTATTTATACATTACAAAAGAGGCCTAAGCTTGGGTAATCCCATGGGTCGACTTCCCATACTTGTTACATAAACCCTAAACCCAAAAATCTCGCAAAAGGGGGCGAGATCCCATGATCTCCGCTTCGCCTGGGTGCTCCATCTTCGACCAGCCTTTCGAAGTCCCAAAAGTGGTCAAACACGACCAAGGTTCTCCAAAACTTGGTCGAGGGCCAATAGGCCCCCAACACTCACTCGTGACTCATCCCAAGTCACTCTGATCTGGGCAATTTTTCTTCGAATTCCTCGAGCTTGGCTCAAGCTACCTCGACTTGATGCTTCGATAGAGCCTCCTACTAGGAGAAATCCTGAATGATTTTCTCGGTGATCGGTCCTTCCAAGCATTGTTCCACTATGGTGACCACTTGTTGCAGTTGTGCACCTTGTCCCTCGATCTCCTCAAAAAGTGTGCAGGCTTCGTCTTGTACCAACTGGAGTCTCTGGGTCACTTCCATGACTCTACTCTAGATGGCATGGACCTGTTTTTGAACTATGAATTGTTCCTATGACCTTTTCATCTTCTCAACTGCTGAAAGAATTTTTAGTTGCGCTTGCACTATCGATGCTTGTTGCTTTGCCTCTTGAAGTTGTGCTTCTAATGTTCTTAGTTTTGGGTCCTCTGCAAGGTGTTCATAGGTCTTCGCACTTTGGTTATTGAGTTTATTCCATTCTAACGCCAATGCCTTGATTGTTTCGACTGCGCTCCAGGCAGTTTCTTCCCTTTGATCTCGCACTTCCTATAGAGTGCTCGACACTGCTTGCAATTCCAATTTTGCTAGTCTTGCTTGAAGCTGTTGAATGGATTCAACGAGATTCCCCACTTGGCTCTCAACTATCTCTTCTTACATCTTTGCTAATCCTGGCACGAAGCGAAGTGCTTGAGTGACTGCTTCTCTAACTCCAATCTACTCCATGAGCAACTGATATTTCTCTCTCTGGATCTACTCTATGTTCTCTTCAAACTTCACTCAGAGGTCATATTTCTCTTTCTTCGCAACCCGACTTTGCTCTAGAGCTTCCTCCTTTTCTTGCTTCAAGGCCTTTGTGGCTTGTTCTTTTTCCTCCTGTACTTGATGAATGTGAGCCTCTGTCGCATCTGCTAATCTGCATAGTTGGATAGGCTCATATCCTACTTTTATACCCCCTGATGACAACGATGTAGTAGACACTGCGCGACTCGAATAGAGAGCTTGTTGTACCCCTTTGAGCTCTGCCTCGATCCTATCATACAATGTCTCATGTTTGGCTTTGTTTCTTTGCAATATGTCCTCCGATGTATCCAATAAAAATGCAATGATGAGGTTGATATCATCCACCATAAGTACAGTCTGTAATTGAGGCTTATGGTCTCGTGAATTCTTCCGCGCTGAGGGTTTATTTGGAGAAACCTTTCTTTTCTTTAACATCTCGGCTTCTGTAAGGGGGTATTTAGGCGGTGCAACTTCGCCCTGTTTCTGCTTGTCTTCTTCCCCTTCATCCTCTTTTTGTTCTACTTCGTCATCTCCTCCTCCTTTAGGTGAATCCGATGCAGTTTCCTCCTATGCACTGTTTATTTCCTGCACGTCTTCCTTCTTTTTCTTCTTGCTGTTGTTGGGTCTGTCATATTCTTCTCGGGTGACCATAGGAATTATGATGATATTGGGGTTGGAGAGCTCCGTCTGCTCAACTGGTACAAGGAATTTAGCTGACCACTCCTTAGTGATGTCCTCCATGTATTCATCAGTTAATTTATAGTATGACTGCAGCTCCTCCTTGGTTTCATCCCTGCACATAGTGATATATATGAAGTGCCTGTCTGCGGGGAACTTCACTATTGTCGTGTAACCATGCAAGGTATTCATATTCATTCGGGGGAATGACTCAATAGCTCACGTGAGTTGTAGATAGTAAGTGTGGAAAACATTGTTTGACTGCCACTTCTTCTCCATATCGCTCGAGTACCACAAGGTGGTGAACCTCGTGGCCAGTGATTCGGACAACTCAACTTCAGGGAAGGTTGCTCCTTCTAGCATCTCCCAAGTGACAAAGGCAACACGAATCAACAACCATCTGAATTGAAAATCGTAGCACTGTTCTTGTGCTTCACGACAATCTTGTTCTAACTGGTTGATGAGGTAGCTCACCTAGTTCCTCTACATCCCTTCGACGCATTTTCCTGTGAGGTCGACGACAAACCTTGTGACCTTTGTCGATCTGTTCTTCCTGATGAGCGTACCAGTGATCAATTGGAAGGCTAGGCACACTGCGCCATTTTGGATGGAGCCTAACTTGTAGCCTCACTTCCCTTTCTCCACATCATCATAGGTGTCCTTTATTCGTTGCGCTAGGGCACGATATGCATCCTTCCCTGGGTAAAAATCCTAAGGGTCCGGTCCCTGCATGCTCAATCCAGTGATCTGGTGGATCAATGTTGGATCTACAGTAATGCACCTATCCAAATATAGGTACCCACCATGGAAGCATGACAGGAGGAGTTTAACGCACACGTTAACCTCCTGATGTCTGTCGAAGTGTAGTATCTTCATCACATTAAGGATTTTTGATCTCATGATGTCAATGGTCCACGGTTGGGGGACTATCTACGACTTATTTCCCATTGTCTTTGTTAAGTACTTATGTGGTGCGAGCATTTGGTGTAGACCCCCTGCCCTCGGGCCAAGATACACGTAGGATATTCACTAAAACCACACCAAGGGTTAATTAAACCCTTTGTTTAAGCCACAAAGAACTTCGGATTTCGGGAGTTGGAGAATCCTGATGTATTTCCACAGCTCTTGGCAAATGTCGAAATGTGAAACCCCGAATGGGATTAAGGGATAAGCTCCTCCCTTAGGATCCCTTCTAAATATGACCACAGCTAGATCTAAGTGATAGCGCTCTTCGTGATTCGCGACTTCATGAGTTGGGGTGTTGAGTTCTTGTGCTCCTCCCTTGCAAAACCCTGAAATGCGATAAGTCAACAGATTGTTGACTTATCCCAAGTGACGAGTGCTCACCACCTGTCTCCCACTAGGCTTCAGCTTTCGGAACTTGATAGAACAACCAACATTCGTTCCTCTCACCTTACAATTCCTTGAACTCTGAAATTTCATCTTTTGGCAGGATCAACGGTTGTGAGCCTCCCTTGATCCAATGACTCGGATCTTTTCAAGATTTTGCGAACCGGGAGTTTGAAACTCTCGATTCAAAAATCACAGCCTCCTCTACTTCCCGAACCCCGAAATGCTGAAATGTTGAGATTCCACTCCAAAAGGGGAATCAACGTCTCCTGTTGCTTCTCATCCAATGACCACTACTCCTCCTGAGCTTATGGGTGATTGAAAAGGTATTCGCCTTAACCCCTTTTCTTCTTTAGGAGATCTGATGGCTCTCGAGTCTTTGACACTTCTCCACGAAGTATTCCCACCATTCAATTTCACACTTGATAATTCCTTTCACGATTCAGGAGTTAGAGTGACCAAGTGTTTTGGCCTGCGCTCCAAACTTATGAACCCCGAATCCTCGAAATGATCTGTCGGCTCAAACTGACCACGATCAACAGTTCGTGTTGACTCTTGATGTCAGGGTGGCAGATTCATCCAACTCCTAACCAACTTACAACTCCTCTATATCCTATGGTCCTCACGATTTTGCGAGTTCTCCACGGAGAATTCTGACCACCAGATGCACTCCTCGATAACTTCTGCCCAAACGACCCGATGTTCTCCCTCCTGAGCTTGACTTCTATGAGATGATTTCGATCTCTGTCTCCCTTTGAACACTTCAAAGGTGTTATCCTTCCTGAGATTTCTCTTGTAAACTCAAGCTTCCCAAAAGGATCCCTGCTCGCACTCCTTATGACAAACCTTCAAATAACCTCTGGTTATTTGAATCTCCAATCCTGTGCACCCTTTGCAATAGTAATCTCTCAATCTTCTTTCTGGATTTATAAAATTCAAGGCTTCAATTGGCCTATGCACATCTTGCATGGCTCTTTGCTACACTTTCACTTCAGTTGGTATGAGAACAATGATATCTCTCCTAAACTTTTTGAGATAAAACTCAAACCCTCATCAACGCACACCTTGCGGATGTTCACTACACTCCTTGAAGGAATTCTTAGGAAGATAAACAATTGAAACTCGTTCTTTTCCTCTCGCAGACTTCATACACTCAACATGAAATCATACACATAACACAACATTGAAACAAATGCATAATAGAGAAACAAATCAACCGTGAACATACCATTCAACAAATGTAAACAGTAAGCATCATAACACCATGAAAGTTGATTCAAAGCTTCATATATTAACTCAAGTACTCCTGTACATGGGTTCTTCTCTACAACCCTCTGTTACAGCTCTACAACTTATGAAATCTAAATGATCATAAAAAATTACAATGATACAAGGCTGAGGATGTCTATATCTGTTTTCCCTCCTACGCTTCTAAACTGTCTAATCTATTAAATTAAATCTACCTACTTGCATTCATTATGCATAAATGCCTCTACATTAGACATATGAGTGAAATGTTGAAGATCTGTTTACAATATCTAGATATAAATGTAAGTACACTTCCCTTATCTATTACATTAATGTCCATTCATTGATCTCAAAACACTTCAAAATGTGTGTTGGTGCTTTTCCAGTTGTCTCTTGCTTTAACGTTGCTTGGTTGGCTGCTTACGATGCTCTTGCATCATACTCTCTTGCTTGAGAATTTTCATGAACTCCTATTCATGAGGTCTTGCATGGTCTGTCCATGCCTATGAATTGCTGCTTCATCCTCCCAACTGGCATCTTCAACTGGATCTCTCTTCCATTTGACCAAGTATTCAAAATACTCTTTCCTCCTAGTCTTTTTGCTAATTGTTTTGTCAATTATGCCTTCCATCTGTGGCTTTTCAACTACAGGCATTTGTTTTTTCCATTGAACATCTTTTTGTTCCTCCTCTGCTCCTGCTTCTTCATCTCTATAAGGGTACAAATATGCAACATTAAATATCAGTGAGATTCCGACCCCATCGGCTAATTCAATCTCATATGCGTTTGCCCCAAATTTCCTTATGACCTTGCACGGTCCAATCTTTTTCATCTTCATCTTATTATACATTCCCCTTGGGAACCTCTCCTTCCTCAGATGCACAAGAATTAGATCACCAACTTCAAATTGAAGTTCTCGCCTGTGTTGATCTTCTCTCCGCTTGTATTCTTGACTTGAACTCTGCAATCGCTCCTTAACTCGATTGTGAAGCTCCTTCATTCCTTCTGCAAAGTCCTATGCACTAGCAGTCCTGAATTCATTTTGTTTTGCATCTTTCAATTCAGAAACTCCCTTTGGCTGCATTTTGTATACAATATGAAATGGACTCTGCCCTGTGCTTCTATTGAGTGAATCATTGTAAGTGAATTCCACCTGTGGCAGAATGTGATCCCATTGACTATGGTGTTCAGTCACTAAGCTTCTTAACAAATCTCCCAAGCTCTTGTTCACGACTTCTGTCTGTCCATCCATCTAAGGATGATATGATGAGCTAAAAGACAAACTTGTCCCCAACTTCTTCCATAAGGTCCTCTAGAAATTCCCTACGAACTTGGTATCTCGATCAGACACAATACTCTTTGGCAAACCGTGAAGTTTGACGACTTCCTTGAAAAACAGGTTCGCAATATGAGTTGTGTCACTGGTTTTCTGGCATGGTATGAAATGTGCCATCTTTGAAAATCTGTCGACTACCACAAAGATTGAGTCATATCCTCTTTGTTTCCTTAGCAGTCCCAATATGAAATCCATGCTCACTGTGTCCCATGACCTTTCAGGTATGGGTAATGGTTGGTATAACCCTGTGTTCTGCCTTTTTTCTTTCGTGTACTGACAAATTCTGCACCTGTCCACAAATTTCTTAACATCTATCCTCATCCCTGGCCAAAAATATGAGCCATTCAACTTTGAGAAAGTCTTTTCATGACCAAAATGTCTAGCCAATCCTCCACTTTTTTTTTCCTTCAACAAATTCTCCCTCATGGAGCATTTTGGAATACATAGCTAATTTCCCCTAAACAATAATCCATCCTGGATCATGTATTCAGTCCATTGTCTTCTATCCCTGAGAATTGGATTCTCAGATGCCTCATATGCCTCCTTGAAGTCTGGATCATCCCTATACATTTCCTTAAGGTTATCAAAACCCAAAGTCTTGACTCTGAATTCATGCATAAGAAAACATTTCCTGCTTAAAGTATCAACAACTTTGTTAGCAATTCCAGAAATATGCTTAATCACAAAAGTAAAATTCTACATGAATTCAACCCATTTAGCATGTTTTTGGTTCAACTTCTCCTATCGAGTCACAAATTGCAAAGTGTGATTATCGTTGTACAAAACAAACTCCTTGGGAACCAAATAATGTCTCCATTTCTTCAGCGCTTGTATGACTGCATAGAATTCCTTGTCATATGTGGAGTACTTAATCTTTGCTTCATTTAGTTTTTCACTGAAATACAGGACCGACCTATCTTCTTGGCTCAAGACCACTCCAATTGCAAATCCACTTACATCACACTTGACCTGGAATGTCTTGCTGAAATCTGGCAAAACCAAAATTGGTTGCTCAATGATCTTCTTCTTCAGCAGATTGAAGCTCTTCTCTGCTTCCTTTGTCCAATGAAAATATTTATGTCTTTTCTTCACCATATCCATCATCGGTGCACTAATTCCACTTAAGTTTCAGATAAATTTCCTGTAGAATCTAGCTAAACCATGGAAGCTTCGAACTTCAAACACGCTATTCGGCGATGGCCAATTCCTAATCGCCTTTATTTTTTCCGGATCCATTTTTAATTCATTTTCAGAGATAACAAAACCCAAATAAATGAGTTATGTCCTCATAAATGATGATTTCTTCATATTAATCAAAAATTCCTCTTGCTGTAATCTCCTCATTACTACAACTAGATGCTTTAAGTGTTATGCTTCTGTCTTGCTGAAAATTAGTATATCATCAAGATATACAATGACGAATTTCCCTATGAAATCCTTCAGGACTTCATTCATCAGCCTCATGAAAGTATTGGGTGCATTCGTTAAGCCAAATGGCATGACAAGCCATTCATACAGCCCCTCATTCGTCTTTAATGTTGTCTTCCATTCATCACCTTCTCTCATTCTAATTTGATGATACTCGCTTTTCAAATCAATCTTTGAAAAAAACTTTGCTCCACTCAAGCAATCCATCAAGTCGTCCATCCTTGGCAATGGAAATCTGTATCTGATGGTAATCTTATTGATTGCCCTTGAGTTCGTACAGATTCTCTAGCCTCCATATTTCTTTGGGCTGAGCACTGTCAGAACAGTGCATGGACTCAAGCTCTCCCAGATCAATCCTTTGTCCATTAAGTCCTGGACCTGTCTCTTAACTTCTTCATTTTCCTGCGGTGTCAACTGATATGCTGCTTTGTTCAGCAAACTACCTCCAGGTATAAGATCTATATGATGGCTTATACTCCTGATGGGTGGCAACGAACAAGGTAGTTCGTCCACTACTATATCAACAAACTCTCCCAACAACTAGATTTCGTCTGGTAAATCATCTACTCTCGTACTGGTCAAAACAATTTTGGGCTTCCTAACCACAATAAATTGTGTTTCTTCCTTCTTCTTAACCTAATTAAGAAGTTCCTTCCCACTCATGAGAAGTACAGTGTTTCTCATATCTATTTTCACTTCTTTATCCTTAATCGACAGAAACATGTGCGTCCTACCTTTTTTTTCCAAGGTGTACGTGTTCTTTCTCCCATCATGAACCACGTTTCTGTCATATTTCCACGGTCTACCCAACAATAGATGAAAAAAAATCATGGGAATGACATCACATAATATTTCATCTTTATATCCTCCTATTTTAAATTCAACTAAACATTGTTTAGTGACATTTACCTGATGTCCTTTTTGTAGCCACGAAACTCTATATGGGCTTGGATGTACAACAGTCTCCAGCTCTAGCTTTTCTACCATCTCCGTGGATATGAGATTATCTGTGATTTTTCTATCCACTATGACCTTGCATACTCTATCCTTAGTTTTTCAAGCAGTCCGAAACAGACTGTTTCTTTGGGTTGGGTTCTCTTCCTCCTTCTTTGGCTTCAAGAGAACTTTCATCATCATCAAAGATCTTCCACCCTTAGTGTCTTCTGTCTCAACATTCCATCCTTGAGCTTCGGCAATGTGAGTTTCACCACCATCTTTCTTCTTATCTGGACACTCATAGGATTTATATTTCTTCACCTCCTCTACCTCTTCCTCTTCCTCTGGCTTGAGGAAAATAATTTCTATCAGCGTACTTCCTTCCTTGTGAGCTTCCTCCTCTCTCAGGTTGAGGTTGAGGTTTCTTCCCCTCTTCTTTAGGTTTCTGAGTTCTATCTTGGGCAATTGTTTTACCTCTGGATTGACTTCTACCTCGGCCTCTCTGACCTTGCTTCCAGCTCAGCTTCTCTTCAGCTTTCAGTGCTATCTGATAAGCATATTCCAAATTTAAAATGGTCATCATGACCATCTCATATTGAATGTCATATCGCAGACCATTCATGTACCTGGCAACTTTTTCATCATCGCTTTCCCAATGACCTGCTCTGATGTTTATCCTGTAGAATTCTTTAGTGTATTCCTTCACTGACATCAACTTCTGTCTCAAATTTTGCATCCTCTGAAATAGAGTGATTTGATAATCCCTGGGTATGAATTTGGATTTCATCTTTGCAACCATTCTATCCCATCTTTTGATTTTCTTCTTTCCCTTGTAGCATATGTTAGCCTACAGTTCATCCCACCATAGTGCTGCATGCCCTTTAAGTCTAGTAACGATATGTTTGACTTTCTTATCTTCCTTGACATCCTCATAGTCGAAGTATTTTTCTAGAGATCTAATCCAATCTAGAAGTTCTTCAACATCCAAGCTGCCTTCATACACTGGAATTTCCATTTTTTCTCTAGCACCTATCCTTGCAACAACCCTGAATAGGCGTTCTTCTACAGCATCTTCGACTGCAACTTCTTCTCGTTTGTTTTCAGCTTTATTTTCACTTTCAGCCTTGTTGATATCCTCAACGTCAAATGTGCACCTCTGTGCTATCTCCATAGCATCAAGCCTGGCACGTAACTCACACATTTCTCTTTCCACTGTTGGATCAGGTAATTGCCTGTCTCTTCTTCTCAGCAGCATGGCTGTAAATTTTCCTCTTTTCTCTCTGCCTAAAATATACAGACAAAATCAGGCATTGATACCACTTCTGGTGTAGACCCCCTGCCCTCGGGATGAGATCCATGCAGGATATTCACTAAAACCACACCAAGGATTAATTAAACCCTCTGTTTAAGCCACAAAGGACTTCAGATTTTGGGAGTTGGAGAGTCCCAATGTATTTCCACATCTCTTGGAAAATGCCGAAATGTGAAACCCCGAATGGGATTAAGGGATAATCTCCTCCCTTCAGATCCCTTCTAAATATGACCACAACTAGAGATAAGTGATAGCACTCTTCGTGATTCGCGACTTCACGAGTTGGGGTGTTGAGTTCTCGTGCTCCTCCCTTGCAAAACCCCAAAACACGATAAGTAAATAGATTGTTGACTTCTCCCAATCGACGAGTGCTCACCACTTGTCTCCCACTAGGCTTCGACTTTCGAAACTTGAGAGAACAACCAATAGTCATTCCTCTCACCTTATAATTCCCTGAACTCTGAAACTTCACCTTTTGGCAGGATCAATGGTTGTGAGCCTCCCTTGATCCAACGACTCAGATATTTTCAGGATTTCGTGAACTGGGAGTTTGAAATTCTCGATTCCAAAATTGCGGCCTCCTCTACTTTCCGAACCCCAAAATGTCGAAATGCCGAAATTCCACTCCAAAAGGGGAATCAACGTCTCTTGTTGCTTCTCATCCAATGGCCACTACTCCTCCTAAGCTTATGGGTGATTGAAAAGGTACTCGCCTTAGCCCCTTTTCTTCTTTAGCAGATCCAATGGCTCTCAAGTCTTCGACACTTCTCCATGAAGTATTCCCACCGTTCAATTTCACACTTGATAATTCCTTTTGCGATTCGGGAGTTAGAGTGAACAAGTGTTTTGGCCTATGCTCCAAACTTACGAACCCTGAATCCCTGAAATGATCTATCGGCTCAAACTGACCAGGATCAACAATTTGCGTTGAATCTTGATGTCAGGGTGGCAGATTCATTCAACTCCTAACCACCTTACAGCTCCTCTGGATCCTACGGTCCTCGCGATTTCGCGAGTTCTCCATGGAGAATTCTGACCACCAGATGCACTCGTCGATGACTTCTTCCCAAACGACCATGTGTTCTCCCTCCTGAACTTGACTTCTATGAGACGATTTCGATCTCCGTCTCCCTTTGAACACTTCAAATGTGTTATCCTTCCTGATCTTTCGCTTGTAAACTCAAGCTTCCCAAAAGTATCCTTGCTCACACTCATTGCAACAAACCTTCAAATAACCTCTGGTTATTTGAGTCTCTGATCCTGTGCACCCTTTGCAACAGTAATATCTCAATCTTCTTTTTGGATTTATAAAATTCAAGGCTTCAATTGGCCTGCACACACCTTGCAGGACTCTGTGCTACACCTACACTTTAGCTGGTATGAGAACAACGATATCTCTCATGAACTTTCTGAGATAAAACTCAAACCCTCATCAACGCATACCTTGCGGATGTTCACCGCACTCCTTGCAGGAATTATTAGGAAGATAAACAATTGAAACTCATTTTTTTCCTCTCTCAAACTTCATACACTCAACATGAAATCATACACATAACACAACATTGAAACAAATGCATAACAGAGAAACAAATCAACTGTGAACATACCATTCAACAAATGTAAACAATAAGCATCATAACACCATGAAATTTGAGGCAAAGCTTCGTATATTAAATCAAGTGCTCCTATACATGGGTTCTTCTCTACAGCCCTTTGTTACAACTCTACAGCTTATCAAATCTGAATGATCATAAAAAATTACAATGATACAAGGGTGAGGGTGTCTATATCTGTTTTCCCTCCTACGCTTCTAAACTGTCTAATCTATTAAATTAAATCTACCTACTTGCATTTATTACGCATAAATGCCTCTACATTAGACAGATGAGGGCAATGATCAAGATCTGTTTACAATATCTAGATATAAATGTAAGTACGCTTCCCTTAGCTATTACATTAATGTCCATTCATTGATCTCAAAACACTTCAAAATGTGCACTGGTGCTTTTCCAACTGTCTCCCACTTTTACATTGCTTGGTTGGCTTCTTACGATGCTCTTGCATCAGTATTCCATAATTATTTCGGTCTCCTAAGTTTAAATCACTGACCTTGAGCGTCAAAATCTGTCCCAACTGTGGTCCAACTACGAATATCCCCTTCGGGAGGTATGTAGTGATCAATGTATAGTTAAAATCTCTCGGGACACTATCACAACTAACTGTGCCAGCTAGGGGTGAGATATAGTCGGGCAAGACCGACAGGATGAGATTCGCATTCGCCAGGTCGTTGCGGTGCTTACTTCTTTTCTCTATCGCAGTTCAGGATGGTCCAGATCAACGTGCAATTGTCGGGGATTCTTGAAATCCTATCGTCGACGAGGTTTGTGCTCCTATGGACATGACCTTCTCATCCTTAAGGTCTATTAGGATCTCCTCGACATACTTCTCTACTGCGTTAAGGTCGTCCGACATGCACGCTCTAGATCAGATATCTCAGATAAGTGAACAAACGCTCAAGGCAAACAAAGCAGTTAGCGAGGTCTCAAATGCACAATGTGGTAGCAATTAGTTCTCTATGGGCTCAAATATGTTAGTTTGAAAAATGTTCCCCAGTGAGAAATGCGACAAACTACATAGACAACATCGTAACTGATTCCTCCAATAGGCAGGAATGCCTTAATCAATATGATTCCATTTGTTATGGCGCAGTCCCAATGTTCCAGTGATGATATTTCCAGTAATAATTGTGTTTCTAGCCGTTATGGAGCATCGTTCTAATGGTCGGAATGCCTCCAATTGTTATATTGCTTCGTCATGGTGAAGTGTCAGTCTATGCTATTCTGATATTCCGGCGAGGTTCAAGTTTTGCAAGCCGTCCTTCTGTGAAGTCCTCTCTGGAATCTCCCATAATTTTTCTAGCTTTTCTTTCTTCTTATTGATATTTCTCACGTTCTTTCCTGTGATCCAGGTCTTTGGACTCCTCTTTCCATTCTTGTTCTTATCTTTTATTAGCATAGTGACTTTGCACTACCGAGGGTCATTCACAGGGTTCGAGGGTAATGCTTCTTCTCTTACTGTTTCTGGAGTAGGTTCTCTTCTCTTCTACATGGATAAGTTCTTTAAGCCTTATTGTGTTCTTTCAACTTCGACAGCCAGGTATCTCACCCTCAGTTGCTTCAACTTGTCCTCTTGTTCTATTAAGTGTGCTATTCTCCTAGCCATGAAATCGGTTAGTTCTTTTTTTTTCTATTCTATAGCATCCTCTTCTTCTTTCCTTCAGACCTGATCTCTCTCAATCCAAGTCCTTCCTAACAAAAGTGAAAAAGGAGCGTTGTTTTCAACAAACTTAATGACCTCGAATTCTTCTTCTATTTATGTTCCATGAGAACTCATAGGTACATGAGTAAGTATTCCACATAGGGTTATCATCTTTCCTTTAAACAATCCTATTCCTCCCAATGAATGAATCATAGCAGGCTTTCCCAAAATTTCCCAAGTACTTTATGGCATAATGTTCACTTGTGTTTCTACATCCAATACACAGTCTATGTCAAAGTCTCCTATTCTTGTTTCTATGCATTGCTTCTCTTTTAAGATCTCTGGTAAATTGATGTATATGTGATCATTCAGGGTTTCTTTCATCTTCAATAATATAGCCTCTAATTCTTTTTGGTTCTCTAGTATATTCTTGATCTTTTGACCTTCTTCATGGTTTTCTTGTCTCATATTCATCTTTTCAACTTTAGCAATCATTCTAGGACAATCCAAAACTTCAAGTCCAATATCTTTAAATCAAAGACAAATAAGACCTCAACTAGGGCATTCTTTAGCAATATGTCTCGATCTTCTACAACTACAACAAAGAGTCAATTCCCTCTTTCTCTTAAATGATCCCCAACCTTTCCTGTACTGTGCACTGGGATCATAGTGATGGCCCTGCAAAAAATTCTTTCTAGGGTCCTTCATCCACTTATTAGTCCAAAAATTATTTCCATGCATAGGAATAACATATTTTTCATTAAATTTATCAGATCTATGCATATCAAATCTTCTTTCTTCTAGTTGTTCCCTAGTTTCTAGACTAGTGCGAAACATATCAAACATACCTAGATCCATTCTTTCGAAACAAAAATTTCCACTTATCTTACCTTTATCAGAGAAAAAAGATTTAAGATATTACCTCTTTTCTTCTGATCTGATTCCCTTCTTAGCACAAATATTCACAAGTCAAGTAGAATAATGCGCACTACAACAACATATCTACGAACATAGCTTTAACTTTTCTTTAGTTCCCAACAATCACAGTTTCAGGTCCCAGCAACAGAACCATTTATTGGGCACAGGGGAAGACCCAGGGTTCAACGCTTCAATAGTGCACCAACAAAACCCTAACTACCAACCCTTTCGGCAACACTTGTGAAGAAGATGAAGTCTCACTCGAGGTAGATGCATGGGGGGTTGCAGGACTCAAGTGTCTACAACCTAGATGGGACACAGATCTGTAATCACAAAACTTTAACAAAGCACTTAGCCAATAATATTCATTAGTCTTTAACTCTTATTCACATCGCAAGTAAAAACCCTAATTATAGAACACCACAGTATTCATTAAGATCTAAATATATCTAACCATTCAGCACATAGCATCAAATTAGATCTAGTATTCATTCACATATAAGGCACTAAGCTACTACATCATATGCATCTAACATACATGAAGATTAAAGCACTAAGCATAGAACAAATTAATAACATATCAACCACATCACACAAAGAAATCATAACACAGGATATACGTGGTTCACCCTAGTGTGGGGATACGTCCACCAACTCTTCTTCTTCTTCTTTATTAGCTTCTTCCAATATTCTTACATGCACAGAGCCACAAATCCAATTCTGCATAGGACATGAGATATGCGCACACCTCGCCAGATCCTCCTTCCCCAAGTTAGGTCCAAGCATAGAGCCTTTACATAGTCTATGCACAAAGCACTACAAATCACTTGCACTTAGCTCTGCAAGTCTCAACATACAAGATGCACAAAGCTGATTACAAATACTTGCACTAAGCCACACACATCCACTACTACTTCTTGCATTGCTTAGATCCCTATTTATACATTACAAAATAGGCCTAAGCATGGGTAAACCTATGGGATGACATCCCATAGGTTCCTCTAGCCCGAGCTCATCCTCACCCGCTTCTAATGTGAAGGTTCCTAAGGTTCCTGATGGTCAAGGAACATCTTCCCCTCCCTCCTCTTCCAAGTACAATATCTTTAATCAGTTGGCCAACATCAAAGAAGATGCAACCCTTCTGGACATGGTTGTCGTCCCTGAACAACAGATGTATCTAAAACAATTCATGGAAGGAAAATATTTCGTTGTAGCCAATGTTTTTGAAGCGGTAAGCGAATAGGATTCCTTTGTAAATAAAGTAGTTGTACATAACTTTTGATACCCTATAAAAATTCCCCCTTTTTATATTTCTGTAAAGATTATGGATAAGATTTCCCATTGTTGCCTCATTGATGGAAGTTCAAGCCCAAGTGTGATGTCAAAGATTATTATGGAAGAGCTAGGCTTGTCTTGTGCAAATGAAAATGCCAGAATCATGCTCTCCTATAATAGTCTACAACAAACAACCATAGGAGAGATTAAATATGTGACCTTAGTTTTCTGCACAGACCCTGAAATAAGGACAACCCTTTGTATTCATGTAATCAATACGCCTTTAAGAAATTACTCAATTATCTTGGGAAGAGATCGGAAATCCTTAATAGGTGGATACCTCTCACTCGACGGGACACATTTATCCATTCCTCAAAATGGTAAGAACATTATAGTCCTTAGAGAGGGAAGGATTTCACCCTACATAGAGAGTGTTCCACAACCTAATGTAAACTATATCAAAGAAGACCTAGGACTGTATTCCATCTTTTTTGAGGAGGGTAACATTCCCATGGAACAAATTGATTTAGATGATGGTATGTGGCACATGCACTTTGATGGTTCATGCTCTAATGAAGGTAATGGAGCTGGCATTATCTTGATTCCTTCTGTAGGGAAAATCCATAACTTTTCTTACAGGTTGGAGTTCTATTGCACTAACAATGTCACTGAATTCAAAGCTTTATTATTAGGCATTGAGAACCTTGGTTGTGGTCACCTTTCAGTTTTTGGGGATTCTGATCTTGTTATGAATATTGTACGTAAAATTTATTCTCCTAGAAATAACTTGATAAAATGATACACCCAAACTATTTGGGCACTTATATTAAACCTGTTATATTTCCATATCACTCATGTTAAGAGGAAGTTGAATTCAATGGTTGATCTGTTAGTTGTCTTTGCAGCTTCTCCTAATCAACAACATTTGCCTCACAGGCCTGATTGTTCTTTTCAATCTCTATATCATCCACATATCCTTGACAATGTACAATCTTGGCAGGCCTTCCCTAATGATGAGAGTGTTTGTTCTTTCATTCAAGATGAACCTCTTAAGTCCAAGGAAATTATATCCATAGAAGACAAAAAGATTCCTAAGGGCTTGACTCCTCTTGAGAGTTCGTTTTCATCGAGTGATGTAGGAAATAAAGAGAAACATAGAAAAGAGGTGTCAAGAAGGAAGGTGGTTGAAAGCATCTCCTTGAATATTGGGGCACTCGAATATTCAAGGAATGTTAAAATAAGTACCCAATGTTTTGATAAATAAGAAATGAAGTTTGCCAAGCTACTTGGTGAATTTCAAAATGTTTTTTCTTGGTATTATAAGGATCTTCTTGGTTTTGATATTGGTCTTATACAACATGCTATCCCCATCAACTAAGGCATGAAACCAACTAAGAAAAAAAAAATACCTATTAACTATACGTTTAAAGAAACTTTTCAAAGGGAGTTAGAAAATTTCTTAAGGGATGGGATTATTTTTCTAGTCTACTCTGAATGGGTTTCCAATTGGGTACTTGTTTTGAAGACCACTGAATGTATTAGAACCTGCATTAGTTTTCACACTTTCAGTCAAGCTATTATGAGAAATCCTTTTCCTCCCCTAAATATGGAAATGATTCTGCAGTAGGTTGTAAGGTCACAGATGAGGCCCTTAAAATCAAGGGAAAAGAGGCAGATGTTCACAAAACCACTCTTATCACCAATTGGGGTACCGTGACTTATAAATTCCTATTTTATGGCTTACCTAATCCAAGTACCACTTTTAAAATACCTATACACACAAATCTTGATGAATTGATCAATATCCATATCTACATTGATGATCTAATCATATATGTTAAGGGGTTGATCATTACCTCAGAGTTCCAAGTGTTATTTCTGGGTCCTTTCAAAATTTCTTTAGTTCTGGACACTAAATATTACATTCTAAAGGATTTACAGGAGAAATTGTTTTCCTATAACACTAATAGTTCTCTCTTGAAACATTACAAGCGACCAACGTGAAAATTTCTAATGTTGTTTGGGTTTTCTGTATACTAGTAAACTAGCTCTTCTTTCAATTTTGCACTATTTTCTTTTCTGCTTTACAGCAGTTTGACTTATGCTTTATGTTTTAAAATTTTCCTACTTCTTTTACGTTTCTGTCATTTATTGTTGGTTCTTTAATCTTGCAATTTTAATTCTGTCATAATTTTGTTTCCTACCATCTTTAGTTAATTTGGGAAAAATAAGATGTTGGATTAGATCTTCCACAGTGACACTCCTGCAAAGCATTGTTAGTCAATAAAAATCAATCTTACACAGTTGTTACGATATTTCCCCTGAAGGCACCCTTGAATTTGTTATCTACTTCCATTGTTGTCTAGAAATTTTATTTTTTGGGGGTTATCTCCCACTTTTGCTTTCCTTTTCTTCATCCATTTGAGAATTTAAGAGAGCAAGTCCATAAAATTTTCCCCTGAATTTAAGAGCCGATCCCAGTTGGATGATTATGCACATAGTGGTAAAACCCCTCATACTTAACACTTTTCATGAGTTATTCCTAAATTCCCGATCATTTTTCCATTAAATCCGCTCACTTCCCCCTATTGCATAATCTTCCTGGTTATATATTCTTGACCTGTTGTTCTTGGTCTGTGAAAACATGAGTTCTAAGTTCTAAATCTGTTGAAAACAAATTTCCCTCTGGAGTCACCAGTTTGTTGATGATTAAAATCGCAACAAGATTTTTTCCCACAAAGTATTGCTAAAGCCGATTACTATAAGCTAACAAGATATATGATACTAGTAGGTGGGACCCCCTTGTAGACTGGGAGATCATATCTGGTTCTTATTTCATGTTTATGCTGATGTTTGACACTGCTTACATGGTTCTATATGATTGATGAAATCTTGGGTTTATTAGCGATGGATAAGGCCTATTATATGTTGGTTCTGATTGCGACAAATGAATGATGGATAAGGCATGTTGTCTGTTGTTTCGATTTCTCTAGGCTCTAATTTCATGTTACGATGGCCTATGTTATCCACTGTTATCCTTTCTATCTGTTCCTAGATTCATTAATGTGATACCTGCAAAAGAGACATGTTAGTAACAACATATAAGAAGAAGTTGAAAAGAAATAAAGGAAATATAAACAAAATGAAAAAGGAAGAGATTACACTATGATAATATGCTACTCTACATGCATTGAATTTAAAATATCGTTGTTAGTACTAGCTAACAAATTAATGGCTATGTGATTTATTGAGTTATATGAAACATGGTTGACATGTGTTATGGTATAAATGGCAATGGTTAAATGTGATATGGGTAGCGCGTTTGAGAAGTGATGGGTGTTAAGTTTGATGCATAGATTTATGAAGCGGATTAATGGAAGGATGGCTAGCATGTACTAAGGAATTGAATGAGTGGGGGTGGAGGCAACATGCATTTATTGTTGGACACACCCACCACACTTAGAGGGGGGGGTGAATGAGTGTGGGGCTCTTTTTCCCAAAACTTCCCTCTTGCAAAAAACTCATCAATTAGCATTCAACATTTATTCATTACCCATTGTTGTCATTTATAACCAGTTAGATGTGAACACATATCAGCAATATATCATCAACAAGTCATCATCACAATGAACACAAAGAACACAAGATGTATGTACAATTATTTTTTTATTACGGACTACAATCCTTGGGTTTATCATCAACAACTAAATAGAGTACAACTCTACAAGAGAACTAGCTCTATATGCAAGACTCAGCTTACATTCTCAGCACCAACTGAGATGAGGCAACAATCCTCAACAGATATCAATCTATCATTAGGTACGCGACCTATTAGTAGTGCAACCTACGTGTGCATGTGACCTGGCTCACTACAACCCACGTGTGAACATGACCAGTGTATAATGTAACAAGTGTATGCTTCTGAACATATAGGGTTTTGCTTTGCTTCACATGCTCAGATCCTCTGCAACTTGCAATCACTTTCTCTTCTGTCTTCCACTGTCCAAACTGACCCACAGCCAGTCACAACACATCCAAGCTCTCCAATAGCTTGCTCATGCTCCACAACAAATCAATATGAATGTTATCTCAATCATGTATAAACAACGGGTATACCATAGCAATCATGTCACTACTGAATCACAAGAGTTATGCTCACTCCATCCACCAAATCAACCAAACTGAGCCACATCATAGAAGTCATACCAAGAATTCCCTAAGCATTCACAACATATCAAACAATATCATCTATCAAGACAATAATGTAACCATACCAGTGTCTTAGTGATAGATTTGAGGCCATAGAATGTAGATCCGGAACCTGCCTCATCATCCAAGAGCTTGGCACTAGCGCAAACACAAATCTCCATGAGGTTATTTAGTCCACGCTCCCTGCACATAGTCATCCCACGTGTACATTCACCCTATAAACATCCAGCCCACGTGTACACGCACCCTATACACAGACAACCTGTGTGGGCATCAAAAAATAGGGTTTTCCGTGAATCCAAGACTTTTGTCGTCAAGATCTCCAACATTGTTGAAACTTTGATGCATCCATGAGATCCTCCTCTCGCTCTCTTCCTCAGAATAGATCTTCAATCATGCTCAAGAGATCCACACCAATAAGATTCTCTCACAATAAGCTCTCCATCAATACTCCAAAAGATATTCACAAGAAGCTCTCCATTGATTCAAAAAAGGATTCTTACCAAAATGTGTATTTTACAAGAGATCCTAGCTTCTTATTTATACTTTCATCTTCTAGGTCACTTAACCCATTT
>ML789433.1:120708-143914 GCA_009831015.1 Picea engelmannii
ATTTTCCTTATTTTAGGGTTAACCACTTTCCATGAATAGAAAGTTCTCCAATACTTTATCATTTAAATATTCCTTCTTGATTTTGTCACTTCATTTTATCATTTAAATAATCTTTCTTGATTTTTTCACTTTACTTTATCATTTAAATAATGATTTCTTCTTTTCAAGCGCTTTGACTTCTTTGACCTTTTGGGGCTTCAAGCCATCATATGGGGGTCCTTCAACTTCGTAGAGCCATAACTCTCAAACCATGAGGAGTTATGTGACATTCCACATACCACCGGAAATGGCATGTCAAACACTATTCATCTAGGATAGTTTCACCAACAGCTTCATTGATCTTCATCTCATTAATCCACATGCAAGCATGGGTCGTCCAACCATTATTCTAGGATAACTCAATCCGTAAAGTGTCTTCCCGTGAGGGATTTCACCATAAGGGGACCACTTTGGAGTTCATCCATTTGTGCACCTTATCAACCATGATAATACAATAATGATTCATCTTTGCATCAATTCACCACTGCATCATAGATATCAACTATGCATCATGTATCAATGAAAACTCAGTGATCCGTCTTCATCAATGCATCATAGCAATGATCCATCTTTATCAATTGGTTTCCACTTGGACATATATCATTCTCATCAAGGGCATCATATCCATCTTTATCAATATATCACTCTCATCAAGGGCATCATATCAATCAATTACTTGGCATCAATCAAATTTCATTGACATCAATCAAACCAAACCATTTACATGAATGACATATGATCCAACAATCTCCTAAATAATCAAACCATTGGCATCAATGACAACATGATCCAACATTTATTGCACATCACTCATACTCCTTCCACTGTCTGTCACGCTAGCTTGGTAATTGTTCAACTGTGCTTTGCTGTGGTTAAGGTCCGACTTTCAAGAAGAGGAAGAACCACTCGACCAAGCTCATGTTTTTAAGGTGCTATTGGTTACAGGTATGTCTTTTTGCTATCCATGAATCTACTATGGTTACGAAATAGATATTGGCTCGGGATGTATGGTATGTTATTTCCTTAAGTCTGGAAACTGTGTAAATTTATGATATTTTTCTGGGATGAATGGTTGGTGTGTTTTCACTGCAATAAGGTTTGAGTCACAGGTTCATTTATTTTTCTGAGTATTAGTAGCCATGAAGGCTCTCTGTCATCCTCATTGGTTTTGGTTGAAGGGTTTTTTTATTCGGTCCAAATGGGTTGGTCATCTCCACGCTTTCGTTTCACCATACCCAGTCGTTCTCTGTTATGGGGTTTACTAGGTTTGAAACACTTTTGTCACTGCGTATCGTTTCACTTGGGTCTGGGTTCGTTCATGTTGTTGATGTTTGCGCTATAGGTTACGACTTTCTTAAGGTTGATTTCTACTTCTCAACTCTGTTTTATATCATCATTCTGGGGTTGATTGGGAAAACCATGAGGGTTATACCCTGTGTGTTCTAAGTGTTGTTACAAGACCGAAGTGAAGCCTTGTAGATCCAATTTTGAGGGATGATTGTCTAAGAGTCTCATTTTCCATTTTTAGATGTCTCTTTAGCACATTTAACTCAACATTTTCTTCTTTCAGTTTCTGAACCTTGGGTTGTTTGATAACCTTCTTCTTTGGCGGTGTTCCATCTTCTTCCTGGGTTTCTATTTCTATAGCTAATGGTTCTGCTTCCATTTCTGCAGCTAAGGGCTCTGAATCAGAATCAGAATATGGCAGGTTTAGGACATTTTTTGCTATAGTTTTTCTTTGATCCTCTTTCTTCCTTCCAAACTCTAACTTACTCTTTGATTTCTTTGATTGTGAGGGAGAAGCTCTTGTGGAAGCTTCTACAGGAGACAAAGCTCTTCTTTGTCTCTTACTGGTTTTTGGGGAAGTCAATTCTTGTGAGGGAATTCCTCTTTTCTTGGGTTGAACTTCTTTTCCAAACTCTCCCCAAAACAATAGAAAACCCCAAGTTTTACTTCTTCTGCTAAGCTCTTCTAAAATTATAAATTTAATTAGCCCATGATGGAATAGGCTATTGTTATATTTTTTAGGCTTGACCTGAAATTTGGATGACATTTTGGTAAGAAAGGCATATTTAGAGGTTGCTTACCTGTGAAATGGAGGAGTAGTCTGAAGTGGTAGAGCATGGTACTTTCATATCTCCCCTCACAAGTGATGTAAACCTAGATCATCTTTAGCAATTTTTTCCACTTCTCCTCCAGGTAACTCCTAGGGATATCTTTCTTCCATTTCATATGTTGATGTTCTTCTTTGAGGAATGATCTAAAATCAATTTCCCTGATTGAGGTGATCTTAAACCACCTTTCTCCTTCACCAGGCATATTCATGGCTGCTACAACACTGGCATCATCTATCTGCATTACTATAGATCCAAGCTGAACCTTAAAGCCATCAAAGCTCTTGGTAAATGCTTATGCAATACCCTGATGGTACCCCTGGAGCTTCTGACAGAACCTATATCTTCTAACCTCCTTGAATACTTCACAATTCTGAGGGTCTTCCTTAAGGTATGAGGTATCCTGTAATTCCTTCCTCAGAAGGGTGCCTCCTATTGAGATCTCCATCACCAGACCTGTTAGAAATTTCTCAAAACTAGATTGTTGACAGAGGATCTAGGGTATGTAAAGGAAAGCAGGTGGGTTCAAATAGAGGAGGAGAAAAACAATGAGATTCATAGTAGAGTCATAGGATGCAAGGGTTCATGCAACTTTGGGTAGCTTTAAAACAAACACCAACTGACAATCGACCGATTCAAAGTTTGGGAAGGCTCATGACCATTTTTTAGGATTGATTAAGTGGTATGGAAACGATATAGGTTATGATTATTTTATTGGACAAAAGACAAAAAAATCATAATTTATTTCTGAAGATCTGACGAATGATTGTCGAAATCAGTTTTGGAAGCATAACAACAAATCATGACCTGTGTATCATCGTCGATCTGGGAATAACAAGACCCCTTTAAACACTTGCGAGATTTTTTTTTTTTGGCAACCTAGGATAGGTGTGAATAAGTCGTTTAGCTACCAATTTTTTTAACTTTCGATAGATAACAACTATAAGATTTTGACCTTTTAGCTACTGAAAACAAAACTTCCTTCCACAATTAGAATATAACCAAATTCATGAAAACAACGGACTGATCCACTCTAAACCTTCAAAATCTCAAGGGGATGCATCATAATTCCACTTACCATGTGACAACACTGGCTATACCTAGATATCTGATTTGAAATATTGGATATACCACTGGACCATTACTCCTGGGTACCTTATCATGAAAACATTCTCAACTTGATCAGAACAATTCCCAAATAGATAATTGGAGAACAAATGACTATATAATAGGACCCTAACATAGGATCCAGTTGGGGATGGAAACTCCTGAGGAGGTGTCAAGAATCTCAAATCACCAGATTCGTAACTCAATTCCTTATCCATTAGGTTGATCCCACAACTTGTATCTTGACCTGTCTTCCAACTTAGTTATTGGAAACCAGCTAATTATTCATTTTGACTTTGAATGATTTTTTTAAGTAAAACATAAATAAAATAGTCCACATGCTGCACAACGAGCTTATTTGAATATTGTAATTCTAATAATTAGAAAGGTGTTGATCTGAAGATATTATTTATGTACATATATCATATTCTAACCTGAGAATGCTTGAATTTAATCAATATGAAATATCTAGTATAACCAATAAAATGTTGGATCTTGCACCTTGGCTCTTTCACTGTTTTTCACCGAACTCAAAAATAGATCTATCAATGGTATTTGAAAGTGATTGTGAGCCTGGTCATCATCATAGGGAGCTTGGTAAACTTTCAAAAAAGAAGAAATGGGGGAAAGGAAAAGTTGCCTCGTGATGATTTTTTTTTTCATATAGATATCTATAGGATCAAGATAGACTTGACCTATTTCTTGGCATTCCAATTTAACCAACTCAACCCCATGGTTTTAGGTTGCATTTATTCTATTTACATCCTTGTGTGCTTCTTGAAAAGGTTGCAACTTTTATTATGGGCTTTGAAATGATACTTGTGCTGAACACAATGTTGAAGCTGATTTTTTGATCATATCCATATCATAACAATTTTTGAAATCATTAGGGGTAAATGAAACCTGCCTTTGAAAACACAAACTATCCAATATATCATCTATTGGGTCATATAATGCTTTAGATGACTATGGCATTGGTTCTACTAGAACTTCATGGTTTACACTATGATTCTCAACCAGAATACGACCAAGATTCCCTCTCACAATCTTAAATGAACTAAAACATAAGGGCAGGGAAACAAAATGGATCAGGTCATCACCTATCCTGGGCTCTGTGATTTCATCTGAGATTCAACTTTTAAAAGGACTCAAGGGCTGAACCTCTAAATCTGAAGCAAGTTTTGTATCATCCATGTTCTCCTCAATTGATGAATTATAAAATTTCTCATCCTTTCTATTTACAACCTACCTGTAATGTTCTCTCAGGAGTGAGGCAAAACATAGGGGTAGGAATTTTGGATCCACTGGAAAACTATATACAGTTTACTCCTTGTGGTCTTTCTTATTATGCAGAGTTTGGTTGTTATCTTCGCATTGTGATAACTGGGCTTCTTCTTCCCACGAAGATAGTTTTGGGTGATCCGAACAATAAACATTAACCTCAACCACATAATCATCACCATGATGATCATATCTAGGAAAATCATCTACATATTCAAGGTCATCAAACATACACATCATCTCAGGAGGTTTTTCCATCACCATCTCATTTTGAAATTCATCTTTGGTTGTATCGTGGATTGAATACATGAAGCAATCATTTGGTGGTTTAGGATACCGAGGCTGAACTACTAAATGTTTAGGTACATTGATTCTTATCTTCTCTGGAACTAATTTAACACGAGGTCTTAGAACATCAAATTCCTCTTTCCTGCTAATCTTATGCATCACTTCATTGACTGTGTTGGTCAGAATGTCTAGTTTCATTTTTGAAGATATCGACTATTCTTTTTCTATTTTGTCTTTCATCAATGCTTCTAATTTTTCCTTTTTGTTTAGCAGGTTAGATTCCACATAAACTACAACACTTTTCATTTCTTAGAGGGTTTCAGAGTTCCTTTCTCTTAATTGGAATTCCATCTCTAGATCAAAAGCATCTGGGTAATTCCAGTGAGCTAATCCTGGGCTTGGCCTTATATCAGCATACATTGAATGATACAACTTATTGAACCTAGCTGAAAAATGTTGTACTATCTCTTCAAGTGGTCATATTCTTCTAGGATGAGAAAGACATTTCCCATGATCACCCATCTATCTAGGAAAACTTGTATGGATTGATGAAAATTTCTAATTCTTGCAGCTGGAAGGTTCTTAAACCAATTTTTAACTTTACCTTACAATGATGGGGAAAACATCCTGATACAGACATCATCTTCTTCCACCAAAAACAGATCAATAAAATCCACAAGATTTTGAATGTGTTTTTTAGCAGTGATCTTTGCATTTTCTCCATCAAACTTGGGCAGATTATTGTTGTAATTGGCAAGGAGGTCATGGACAATAGGAGGAAAATCTAGGGGCTTATATCTGTCTGGTATTTTTGCAGGTATAGGAGGTAAAGAAAGGGTCTTATAGATAACTAGAATTTCAACAATGGTAGGAGATAAATCACGAGGTTTATGTTTCACTGGGATATCTACAGTTATTGGAGTGTGTACTAGAGATATAGGGATGGGATAAATCATTTGAGGATCTTCAGCTTGAAACTAATCATTATGAATTTCATAAATATACTCTTGACCAGGATTATAATAGGAGAGAAAATAATTATAGATAAATACAACAATGTATTGAATACAATTTGAGCTCGAATACCTGATCTTTCCAGATTGCTTTGTCATGTTTCAGGTTCTTCCTCCAGTGGAGTCTTTGAATTGGAACTGATCTGGAGTTGATTGGGACTCACCAGGTGAATTATTTCAACCTTATTGTCTCTGATCATTGTCCACCATCAATAATTAGATCTGGAACTTGTTATGATTTCCGAGGAACGTTCCCCAGTATGGTCGCCATTATTCTATCACTCTGTAATTTCTCAGGCTGAGGGATAAATTGATAGAGGTAACCAAAAAACCACTTGGAGTCAAAGATCTATCCCTCCAATACTCAGAGAGGGATCTCTCTGTATAATATAGATCTGATTGTGTTTTTAGATATTAGGCTAGTTATGAGGATAGAAGATTTGTTTTTGAGTTTTGGTTGGGACAACAGAAGAAGGCCGTTGGGAAAAAATGGAGTCAAAAGGATAAAGGAGATTAAATGAATGAATAATTGAGATCATATGCAACAAGGTAGGGTAGTCATATCAGTGGATCCTTTTAGTTTTTGATATGGGAAAAGAGGAATAGATTAGGGTTCACTTCAAATGCAAAGCAGATCTTATCTGAATTCTACATACAAACTTTAGGAGAAAACATAAATATTGTTTTAAGCTAGAGCAGGGTGTCTGAGACAAATCCTTAACATAATATTCTTATAAACGATAAGGAAAGAAAACAATATGTTAAGCAATAGAATAAAAAGTTATATTAAGAAGCACTTCACCACATCATCATGACACGGGAATCTGGAAACATAATGTATTTGTATTTCATCCAAAAAAGTCACTTACAACCTGTTAAACATCTTTACAATGGATGGTGACTTTCTGTAACATCCTTCCCTTCAGTTATCAACCCTTATGCCATATGGAATTTTATCTTTTATAATTTTCCCCTTACATTCAGATCCTACAGACTAGGGGATCAAATCTATTCCTAAACTATTTCTAGATGTTTTATGCAAATACCTAATTAATGAAAAATCAAAATAGAGATATGATCTTATCCCCAAAATCGTACCATATATCCTCAAACAATTACAATATATTGGATTTTTACCAATGAAAAGATAAAAATCGAAATAGTTTCCTACTGACTATGACCCTAATGTTGGAAATGTTTAACATGTAGCATATGCTTGTCATTGATGGAAAGTACAACAATGAAGATGGCATGAGTACAGGAAGAATGTAATAGATGGGCACCATAAGTATTTTGGGAAGAAGCTGCAGAGAAACCTTGATAAGATCAGAAGAGATAGTGCAGAGGATGTTTGGTATGTTTTACAGGTAGCGTATGCTTGTCATTGATGGAAAGTACAACAGTGATGATGGCTTGAGTATAGCAGTGATGATCAGCAGCGCAGTGATATTTAGGAAGATCGAATGATCAAAGGCAACGCAACCAGGCAAACAAAAGATAAGTTCAGGTTGATCGAATGATCAAAGGCCCGTAAAGCTTTAGAAGCATTTTTTATCGTTGGATCCGTTCAAAATTCCTGAAAGAACGAGGGCCGTCAGATCAGAATATAGACAAGAAGAGCATTGAACAGGATGATAGATCTCAGACGTTAGATCCAAGCACAGGACCCGACCATCGTTGGATCAAGGAGAACCTGAACACCTTTTAAAGTATAACAAGAGAAGCGGGCATAATCGCAATATGCAAAATCGCGACTTAATCTGAGCCGTCAGATCAAGGTTGAATATGGACTGTTAATTCCAGTCCATGTTGAGGTTTCGAGGATCGTGTGTTGGAGATGTCAAAGAAACAATGCAACAAGAATGTCGATTTCGCGATATGTGAAATTGCGATTCAATCGCAGCTGTTGAATCAAGCTCTGATCAGGACCATTGATCCCGCGCCATTTCGGGGCATCGGGGATCGCGACTTGGAGAGTCGAGATGTATCATCTCCAGACTCATGAATTGCGAAATCACAAAAGTGCCTTATGCATAAGGCTGTGGTCACAGCCCATGGTCACGAGAAGGGAAGGAGTCAGTCCAGATAAGCTCCTTTTCGAAGTTTTTCCTATCGCGTCTTGGAGTGACAAGAACCTCCATCTAAGGAACCGCGAGATGTGAATTCACGATGAGATCTAGATCGTCAATACATCAAAATCCTGGACCGTTGATCTGAGCTCCATCTCTGAGTCTCACCTATCGTGACTTGGAGTGACGAGAATCTCCATCTAAGGAACAGTGAGATGCGAATTCACGATGAGATCTGGACCGTTGATTCATCGAGATCGCGGACTGTCCATCAAGGTCGATGAAGATCATAAGTTTGCAGCACCTTTTAGCACAACCTGTGGTCACCGTGTGTGGTCATGTGGAGGAAGGACCCAGTGTAGATAAGCTCCACCTCAGAATTTTGGGGATCGCGTATGGGAGTGTTGAGACACTAGATCATACAAATGTCGAAATACCGAAAAAGTGAATTGTCGGTGTAATTGGAGGTCACCGCCTGTGGTCATGTAGAGGAGGGAGCTAGAGTAGCCAAGCTCTTTTTGGAGCTCATGACATGGAGACTCAAGATGCCTCATTGCAGAATCTCCGAATTGCGAAAGTGCGAAATGGGTAAATAACGCAAGAACCCATCAGAGTTAATCCAACGATGGAGGTGAAAATGAGCACGATCGGAGGGCTAATGTTGATCCTCATATCGTAACTGCTAGAAACCATTGATGGTTTCTACCAGAGGATGCAAAGAGACTTTTTTGTGATTTCCAGAGGAGCTGAAGAGTTACAAGGAATCTTCCAGTGGAATGAAGACGATTCGTGGAGGAAATTGACAGCTGGATAAGGGTTGGAGCCTATAACTAAAATAGAAAGGATAAGCTCGACTATGCCAGAGAATATGAAGAGTCTCAACTGCCAGAGAGGCTGAGGAATCTCAGCATAACACCCAGTGATGCCGAATGAGGGGTTGAACTGCCAGAGAAGTTGAAGAGTCGCGATGATGATCATGCAGAGCACTTGATATGTGGAGGAGATTGGTGCGGTATGAGCATGCAGAAGAATGGTGAATATTGCATGCATAAGATGCGCAAAAGCTATATATACACTGTACAGAGAAGAGAAGGGAGGTTGTTGCTATTGGAGCTTCTATGGTTGTTGTTATTGAAGGTGATTCATGTGTGAAGAAGGAGGAGAGTGCAGCAGCTGAATTGAATAGAAGAGGAACTTTGCAGTGAATTGACATGGTGCACAGAGCATAAAAAGCAAAAGAACAGATAGTGCAAGTCATGTGTGCAGGAAGGCAATGAGGCAGACAGAGCAACGAAATGCAGCAGAACATTGATGAGTCTGGTAAGCCATTGTTGAACATTATATCACTGTAATAAGTTTCAGTAGCAAAGATTTATATTTCAGGGTGGAAGGGAGGTGCTAGGGAGTACTGTTGTCCTCAAAGGTTCAAGTGGGTTCTTGAACATAGGGAGTTGTAGCTTCCATCTGGTTGCAGCTAGAGAAACTAGGGTGGCAGGGTGGTGCAAGGGAGAACTCTTGTTCTCTGTTATACATGTTGGTTCCTGTATGATTGGAAGTTGGTGCTTCCATCTAGTTGGTGCTAGAGAAACTAGGGAGTTGGTGCTTCCTTCTAGTTGGTGCTAGAGAAACCAGGGAGTTGGTGCTTCCTTCTAGTGGGTGCTAGAGAAAACAGAGAGTTGGTACTCTTAGCAAGTTGCAGCTTGCAAAAATGAGGTTGTAGCCTCATTATGAGTTGGTGCTTATATGTATGATAATGTAAAGAATGTAACTATTACTTATCATATAAAGAAAAAGAGGTTTTTACCTTGTATGGGTTTCCTCGGGAAACATCTGTCTCTGTGTTTCTCATATATGTGACTGATGTTGAATGTGCCATTGTTTATTTCTCTGCATTATTGTGATCATCATTCAGTGTTTCTGCAAAGAGTTTAAAAGAAGAATAATTGTTTAAGAATGGTGACAACTGATTCACCCCCCCCCCCCTCTCAGTTGTCCAACACCTAAAACTAGGGAAAATCAAACAAAAATTCAAAAATAGATTTATATTTTGATCTTCATTAAAAACCCAATATGATTCAATCTGATCTTGAAAACATAATGTTGAGGACGATTAATAACCAGAAGATCATTCTTGAAGCCTTTGAGATTGTTGAGGAATATATTTTCCTTGATCTGAGGAGATTTGGTTCTTTCTGTTCATAACAGAACTTTCGACAGCTAAGGAGGAAAAAACAGAGTGTATTTAGCTGTCGATTTCCTGTGAATGGTTTTCGACATCTCATTATGGATTTTGAAACGGTTCTTAGCTGGAGAAACCTGTAATTGCTTTCAAATTTAGTAAAAAATGGTTTAGTTTCCCTTCAACCCTGTTTCATCTATTATAATCACCTCATCTCGTATCAAGGGAAGCTTCATCTAGAGTGTCAAGCCTGAGGTGATCTGTGGATTTTAGCTTCTTGTGGACAATATTAAACCTCAACACCTTGTTGTTCATGTTCTTCAATCTGCCATTCTGTTTGACAAGCTTCTTGCTCTTGTTCTTTGCAGTCTCATATTTGATGGCCAACTGATCTAGTGCAGATCCAATTTTGAGGGATGACTGTCTAAGAGTCTCATTTTCCTTTTTTAGATGTCTCTGTAGCACTTTTAACTCAACATTTTCTTCTTTCAGTTTTTGGACCTTGGTTTGTTTGCTAACCTTCTTTGGTGGTGTTCTATATTCTTCAGGGGTTTCCATTTCTACAGTTGATGGCTCTACTTCCATTTCTGTAGCTAATGGATTTGAATCAGAATCAGGATATGGCAGGTTTAGGACAATTGTTGCTGCATTTTTTCCTTGCTCCTCTACCTTCTTTACAAACTCTAACTTCCTCTTTGATTTCTTTTATTTTGCAGGAGAAGCTCTTGTGGCAGATTCTACAAGAGACAAAGCTCTTCTTTGTCGCTTACTGGTTTTTGGGGAAGTCAATTCTTGTGAGGGAGTTCCTCTTTTATTATGCTGAACTTCTTGTCCAAACTCTCACAAAAAGAAGAGATAATCCCAAGTTTTACTTATTCTACTGAGCTCTTTAAAATTATCAATTTAATCAGCCCATGATGGAATAGGCTACTGCTAGCTTTCCGAGGCTTGGCTTGAACTTTGGATGTCATTTTGGTAAGAATTATAAGAAGGTAGAAAGGCATATTTAGAGGTTGCTTACCTATGAAATGGAGGAGTATTCTGAAGTGGTAGATCATGGTACTTCCATATCTCCTCTCACAATTGATGTAAACCTGGATCATCTTTAGCAATGTTTGCCACTTATCCTCTAAGTAACTCCTAGGGATATCTTTCTGCCATTTCATATGTTGATGTTCTTCTTTGAGGAATGACTTAAAATCTATTTCCTTGATTGAGGTGGTCTTAAAGCACCTTTCTCCTTCACCAGGAATCTTTGTGGCTGCTGCAACATTGGCCTCATCTTTCTGCATCACTATAGGCCCAAGTTGAACCTTAAAGCCATCAAATCTCTTGGCAAATGCTTTTGTAATACCCTGATGGTACCCCTCGAGCTTCTGATAGAACCTGTAGCATCCAACCTCTTTGAATCATTCACAAGCCTCAGGGTGTGCCTCAAGGTATGAGGTATCCTACAATTCCTTCCTCAGAAGGGAGCCTCCTGTTGAGCTCTTCATCACCAGACCTGTTAGAAATTTCTCAAAAATGGATTATTGACAGAGAATATAGGGTATGTAAAGGCAAGTAGGTGGGTTCAAAGAGAGGAGGGGGAAAATAGTGAGATTCAGGGAAGAGTCAGAGGATAAAAGGGTTTGGGCAACTGTGGGCAGCTTTAAAACAAACACCAACCGACAATCAATAGATTCAAAGTTTGGGAAGGCTCATGACCGCTTTTCAAGATCAATTAATTGGTATGGAAAAGATATAGGTTATGATTATTTGATTGGACAAAATGCAAACGAATCATAATTCCTTTCTAAAGATCGGACGAATGATTGTCGAAAGCGGTTTTGGTAGCATAACAACGAATCATGACCTGTGTACAATAGTCGAACTTGGAATGACAAGACCGCTTTAAACACTGGCGATATTTATTTCTTTTGGAAGCTTAGTATAGGTGTGAATAAGAAGTTTAGTTACCAAAAGTTTTAACTTTCGGTAGCTAACGACTATAAGATTTTGACCTTTTAGCTTCCGAAAATGAAACTTTCTGCCACAATTGGAAAATAACCAAATTCACGAAAACAATAGACTGGGCCACTCTAAACCTTCAAAATATCAAGGCGATGCATCATAATTCCACTTATCATGTGACAACATTGGGTATACCTATATATATGATTTGAAATATTGGATATACCATTGGACCATTACTCATGAAAAAATTCTCAGCCTGATCAGAACAATTCCCAAATAGATAACTAGAGAATAGATGATTATATTATAGGACCCTAACATAGGATCCAATTAGGGATGGAAGCTCTTGAGGAGGTGTCAGGAATACCATATCTCTGGATTCATAGATCAGTGTCTTATCCATTGGGTTGATCCCACAACCTATATCTTGATATATCCTGCAACTTAGTGATTGGAAACCATTTCATTATTCATTCTGACTTTGACCTAGTTTTTGAAGTAAAACAAAAATAAAATAGTCCACATGCTACCCAACGATCTTATTTGCATACTGTAAATATAATAATTAAAAAGGTGTTGATCTGAAGATCTTATTTATGTACATATATCCTATTCTAACCTAAGAATGCTTGACTTTAATCAATATGAAATATCTAGTATAACCAATCAAATGTTGGATCTTGCACCTTGGCTCTTTCACTTTTTTTCACCCAACTCAGAAACAGATCTATCAATGGTATTTGAAAGTGATTGTGAGCCTAGTCATCATGAAAGGGAGCTTGATAAACATGCAAAGCAACATAAATGATGGAAAGGAAAAGTTTCTTTGTGATGAAAAAAAAATCATATAGATATCTATAGGATCAAGATAGACTTGACCTATTTCTTGGCATTCCAATTTAACCAACTCAACCCCATGGTTTGAGGTTGTATTTATGCTATTTACATCCTTGTGCGCATCCTGACATGGTTGCAACTTTTCTTATGGGATTTGAAATGATACTTGTGTTGAACACAATGCTAAAGTTGATTGTCTAATCATATCCATATCATAACAATTTTTGAAATCATTAGGGGTAAATGAAACCTGAATTTGAAAACACAAACTATCCATCATATCAGCTATTGGGTCATATAATGCTTTAGATGATTGTGGCATTGGTTCTACTGGCACTTCATGGTTTACACTGTGATTCTCAACCAGAATATGACCAAGATTCCCTCTCACAATCTGAAATGAACTAAAACATAAGGGAAGGGAACCAAAATGGATCAGCTCATCACCTATCCTGGGCTCTGTGATTTGATCTAAGGTTCGAATTTCAAAAAGACTCAAGGGTTGCACATTTGGATATGAAGCAAGTTTTGTATCATCCCTATTTTCCTCAACTGATGCATTAAAACATTCCTCATCCTTTCTATTTAAAACATTCTTGCAATGTTCTCTCAGGAGTGAGACAAAACACAGGGGCATGAATTTTTCATCCACTGGAAAACTATCTGGATTTTCCTCCTTGTGGTCTTGCTTAGTATGTAGAGTTTGCTTGTTATATTTTCATTGTGATAACTGGGCTTATTCTTCCCATGAATATAGTGTTGGATCCTCTGAAAAGCCATCATCAACCTCAACCACATAATCATCACCCTGATGATCATATCCGAGAAAATCATCTACATATGAAAGGTCATCAAACATGCACATCATCTTAGGATGTTTTTCCATCACCATGTCATTTTCCACTTCATCTATGGTTGTATCATTGATTAAATACATGAAGTAATCATTTGGTGGTTTAGGATACCAAGGCTGAACAGCAAAATGCTTAGGTACATTGATTCTTCTCTTCTCTAGAACTAATGGAACATGTGGTCTTTGAACATCAAATTCCTCTTTCTTGCCAATCTTATGCATCACTTCATTGACTGTGTTGGTCAGAATGTCTAGTTTCATTTCTAAATATATCGACTATTCTTTTTCTATTTTGTATTTCATCAATTCTTCTAAATTTGCCTTTCTATTCAACAGGTTAGCTTCCACATAAACTATAACATTTTGCATTTCTTCAAGGGTTGCAGTGTTCCTTACTCTTAATTGGAATGTCATCTCTAGATAGAAATCATTTGGGTAATGCAAGTGAGATAATCCTAGGGGTGGCCTTATATCAATCGGCATTAAATGATACAACTTATTGAACCTAGATGAAAAATGTTGTACTATCTCCCCCGAATGTCTCTTCAAGTGGTCATATTCTTCTAGGATGACAAAGAAATTTACCATGATCACCAATCTATCTAGGAAAACTTGCATGAATTGATGAAAAATTCTAATGCTTGTAGCTAGAAGGTTATTAAACCAATTTTTAACGTTACCTTGAAATGATAGGGAAAACATCCTGATACAAACATCATCTTCTTCCACCTCAAATAGATCAAGAAAATACTCAAGATTTTGAATGTATTTTTTAGCAGTGATCTTTGCATTTTCTCAATCAAACCTGGGCAGATTATTGTTATAATTGGTAGGGAGGTCATGGAGAATAGAAGGAAAATCTAGGGGCTTGTATCTGTCTAGGATTTTTGCAAGTGTGGGAGGTAAAGCAAGGGGATTATAGCTAACTAGAATTTCAACAATGGTAGGAGATAAAACACCAGGTTTTTGTCTCACTGGGCTATCTACAGCTAATGGAGTGTGTACAAGAGCTATAGGGATGGGATGAATCCTTTGAGACTATTCAACTTGAAACCGATCATTATGAATTTCAAAAATATACTCTTAACTGGGATTATAATAGGAGAGAAAATAATTACAGATAAAGCCAACAATGTCTTGAATACAATTTGAGATCGAATACCCGATCTTTCCAGATTGCTTTTTCATGTTTCAGGTTCTTCCTCCAGTGGAGTCTTCGAATTGGAACTAATCTGGAGCTGATTGGGAGTCGCCAAGTGAATGATTTTATCCTTCTTGTTTCTGATCACTGTTCACCATCAGTAATCAGATTTGGAACTTGCTATACTTTTTGAGGAACACTCCCCAGTATGGTCGCCATGATGTTATCACTCCGTAATTTCTTAGGCTGAGGGAGAAATTGACAGAGGTAACCACAAAACCACTTGGATTCAAATATCTATCCCTCCAAGACCATGAGAGGGATCTATCTATATAATTTAGATCTATTTGAGTTTTTAGATATTAGGCTAGTTATGAGGATAGAAGGTTTCTTTTTGAGTTTTGGCTGGGACAACAAAAGATTGGCAAAAAATGGATTCAAAAGGTTAAAAGCGAATAAATAAATGAATAATTGAGATAATATGCAATAAGGCAAGGTATTCATGTCAGTGTATCCTTTTAGTTTGTGAGATGGGAAAAGAGGAATAGATTAGGGTTCACCTCAAATGCAGAGCAGAGATTATCTGAATTCTACATTCAAACTTTAGAAGAAAACATAAATATTGTTTTAATCTAGAGAACGGTGTCTGAGACAAATATTGAACAGAATCTTCTTATAAACAATAAGGAAAGAAAACAATATGTGAAACAAGATAATAACAAGTTATATCAAGAAGCACTTCACCACATGATCATGAAACAAGAATCTGGAAACAAAATGTCTTTGTATTTCATCCAAAAAAGTCACTTACAAACTGCTAAACATTTACAATGGATGGTGATATTTCCATACCATCCTTCCCTTCAAGTATCATCCCTTATGCCATATGTCATTTTATATTTTATAATTTTACCCTTACATTCAGATCCTACAGACTAGGGGATCAAATCTCTTCCTAAATTGATTCTAGATGTTTTCTGCAAATACCTAATTAATGAAAAAACAAAATTGAGATTTGATATTATCCCCAAAATTGTAACATATATCCTCAGTCCATTACAATATATTGGAATTTTACCACTGAAAAGGTAAAAATTGAAATAGATGCCTACTGACTATGACCCTAAAACTAGGAAAAATCAATCAAAATTCCAAAAATAGATTTATACTTTGATGTTCACTAAAAACCCAACATGATTCAATCTGAGCTTGACAACAACATGTTGACGACGAGTGATAACTAGAATATCGTGTTGAAGCCTTTGAGATCGTTGAGGAATCTATTTTCCTTGATCTGAGGAGATTTGGTGCTTTCTTTTCATAACAGAAATTTCGGCAGCTAAGGAGGCCAAAATAGAGTGTATTTAGCTGTCGATTTCTTGGGAACGATTTTCAGAAGCTAATTATGGATTTTGAAATGGTTCTTAGCTAGAGAAACCTGTAACTGCTCCCAAATTTAGTAAAAAATGGTTGAGTTTCCCTTCGACCTTGCTTCATCTGTTATAATCACCTCATCTCATATCAAGGGCACCTTCATCTAGAGTGTCAAGCTTGAGGTAATTTATGGGTTTTAGCTTCTTATGGACAATCTTAAACCTCAATACCTTTTTCATGTTCTTCAATCTTCCATTCTATTTGACAAGCTTCTTGTTCTTGTGCTTTTAAGTCTCATATTTGATGGCCAACTGATCTAATGCAGATCCAATTTTGAGGGATGATTTTCTAAGAGTCTCATTTTCCTTTTTCAGATGTCCCTCTAGCACTTTTAACTCATAATTTTCTTCTTTTAGTTTTTGGACCTTGGGTTGTTTGCTAACCTTCTTCATTGGTGGTGTTCCAGCTTCTTTAGGGGTTTCCATTTCTACAACTGATGCATCTGCTTCCATTTCTATAGCTAAGGGATCTGAATCAGAATCATAATAAGGCAGGTTTAGGACATTTGTTGCTGCAGTTTTTTCTTGATCCTCTGCCTTCTTTCCAAACTCTAACTTCCTCTTCGATTTCTTTTATTTTGAGGGATAAGATCTTATGGCAACTTCTACAGGAGATAAATCTCATATGTGTCTCTTACTGGTTTTTGGGGAAGTCAATTCTTGTGAGGGAGTTCCTCTTTTCTTGGGTTGAACTTCTTGTCCAAACTCTCCCCAAAACAAGAGATAATCCCAAGTTTTACTTCTTCTGTTGAGCTCTTATAAAATTATCAATTTAATCATCCCATGAAAGAATAGGCTACGGCTAGCTTTCTAAGGCTCGGCCTGAACTTTGGATGACATTTTGGTAATACTCTTAAGAAGGTAGAAAGGCATATTTAGAGGTTTCTTACCTGTGAAATGGAGGAGTAGTATAAAGTGGTAGAGCATGGTCCTTCCATATCTCCCCTCACAAGTGATGTAAACCTGGATCATCTTTGGCAATGTTTGCCACTTCTACTCCAAGTAACTCCTAGGTATATATTTCTACCATTTCATATGTTGATGTTATTCTTTGAGGAACGACCTAAAATCGATTTCCTTGATTGAGGTGGTATTAAACCACCTTTTTGCTTCACCAGGCATCTCTCTAGTTTCTTCAACACTAGCCTCATCTATCTGCATCACTACAAGACCAAGATGAACCTTTAAGCCATCAAATCTCCTGGAAAATTCCTATGTAATACCATGATGGTACCCCTGGAGCCTCTGATAGAACCTATAACATCTATCCTCCTTGAATAGTTCACAAACCTCAAGGTATGACTCAAGGTAAAAGGTATCCTAAAATTCCTTCCTCGGAAGGGAGCCTCCTATTGAGCTCTTCATTACCAGACCTGTTAGAAATTTCTCAAAACTAGATTATTGATAGAGGATCTAGGGTATGTAAAGGCAAGCAGGTGGGTTCAAATAGAGGAGGGGAAAAACAATGAGATTCAGCACATTGTCAGAGGATGCAAGGGTTCAGGCAACTATGGGCATCTTTAAAAAAAACACCAATCGAAAATCAACCGATTCAAAATTTGGGAAGGCTCATGATCGTTTTTCAAGATTGATTAAGTGGTATGGAAATGATCTAGGTTATTATTATTTGATTGGACAAAATATAAACGAATCATAATTACTTTCTAAATATCGGACGAATGATTGCCGAAAGAGGTTTTGGAAGCATAACAACGAATCATGACCTGCATACAACCGTCGATCTAGGAATGAAAAGAACCCTTTAAACACTGGTGAGATTTATTTCTTTTGGAAGATTAGGATAGGTGTGAATAAGTCTTTTAGCTACCAAAATGTTTAACTTTCAGTAGCTAACAACTATAAGATTTCGACCTTTTAGCTACCAAAAACGAAACTTTCTTCCACAATTGGAATATAACCAAATTCATGAAAACAATAGACTGATCCACTCTAAACCTTCAAAATCTCAAGGGGATGCATCATAATTCCATTTACCATGTGATAGAACTGGGTATACCTAAATATCTGATTTGAAATATTGGATATACCACTGGACCATTACTCTTGAGTACCTTATCATGAAAACATTCTTAGCCTGATCAGAACAATTCCCAAATAGATAATTGGAGAACAAGTGACTATATTATAGGACCCCAACATAGGCTCCAATTGGGGATGGCATCTCTTGAGGAGGTGTCAAGAATCTCAGATCTCCGGATTCATAAATTAGAGCCTTATCCATTGGGTTGATCCCACAACCTGTATCTTGATCTGTCCAACAACTTAGTGACTGGAAACCAGTTGATTATTCATTCTGACTTTGAATGAGTTTTTGATGTAAAACATAAATAAAATAGTCCACATGCTTCCCAGTGAGCTTATTTGCATACTGTAAATCTAATAATTAAAAATGTGTTCATCTGAAGATCTTATTTATGTACATATATCCTATTCTAACCTGAGAATGCTTGACTTTAATCAATATGAAATATCCAGTATAACCAATCAAATTTTGGATCTTGCACCTTGGCTCTTTCACTATTTTTCACCCAACTCATAAACATATCTATCAATGGTATTTGAAAGTGATTGTGAGCCTGGTCATCATCAAAGGGAGCTTGATAAACCTACAAAGAAACATAAATTATGGAAAGGAAAAGTTGCCTTGTGATGAAATTTGTTTTCATACAGATATCTATAGGATCAAGATATACTTGACCTATTTCTTGGCATTCCAATTTAACTAACTCAACCCCATGGTTTGAGGTTGTATTTATGTTATTTACATCCTTGTGTGCTTCCTGACATGGTTGCAACTTTTCTGATGGGATTTGAAATGATACTTGTGTTGAAAACAACGTTGAATCTGATTCTCTAATCATATCCATATCATAACAATTTTTGAAATCATTAGGGGAAAATGAAACCTCACATTGAAAACACAAACTATCCATCATATCGACTATTGGGTCATATAATGCTTTAGATGACTCTGGAATTGGTTCTACTGGAACTTCATGGTTTACACTGTGATTCTCAACCAGAATATGACCAAGATTCCTTCTCATAATCTGAAATGAACTAAAACATAAGGGCAGGGAAACAAAATGGATCAGCTCATCACCTGTCTCAAGCTCTGTGATTTCATCTGAGATTCGACTTTCAAAAAGACTCAAGGGTTCCACCTCTATATCTGAAGAAAGTTATGTATCATCCTTGTTTTCCTCAACTGATGCATTAGAACATTCCTCATCCTTTTTATTTACAACCTTCTTGCAATGTTCTCTCAGAAGTGAGGCAAAACACAAGGGAATGCATTTTGTATCCACTGAAAAAATATCTACAGTTTCCTCCTTGTGGTCTTGCTTAGTATGCAGAGTTTGGTTTTTATCTTCACATTGTGATAACTAGGCTTCTTATTCCCATGAAGATAATGTTGGGTTCTTTGAACAGTCAACATCAACTTCCACCACATAATCATCACCCTGATGATCATATCTGGGAAAATCATCTACATATGCAAGGCCATCAAACATGCACATCATCTCAAGAGGTTTTTCCATCACCATCTCATTTTGAACTTCATCTTTGGTTATATTGTGGATTGAATACATGAAGTAATCATTTGGTGGTTTAGGATACCAAGGCTAAACTGCAAAATGATTAGGTACATTGATTCTTGTCTTCTCTGGAACAAAAGAAACATGAGTTCTTTGAACATCAAATTCCTCTTTCTTGCTAATATTATGCACCACTTCATTGACTGTGTTTGTCAGAATGTCTAGTTTCATTTCTATATATATCAACTGTTCTTTTTTCTATTTTGTCTTTCATCAATGCTTCTAATTTTTTCTTTATGTTTAGCAGGTTAGCATCCACATCAACTGCAACATTTTGCATTTCTTCAAGGGTTGTAGAGTTCCTTTCTCTTAATTGGAATTTCGTATCTGGATCGAAAGAATCTGGGTAATGAAAGTGAGCTAATCTCGGGGGTGGCCTTATATCAACCAACATTGAATGATACAACTTTTTGAACCTAGTTGAAAAATGTTGTATTTTCTACCCTGACTGTCTCTTCAAGTGGTGATATTATTCTAGGATGACAAAGACATTTCCCATGATCAACCATATATCTAGGAAAACTTGCATGAATTGATGAAAATTTATAATTCTTGCAGCTGGAAGGTTCTTAAACCAATTTTTAACTTTACCTTGCAATGATAGGGAAAACATACTGATACAGACATCATATTCTTCCACCTCAAACAGATCAAGAAAATCCTCAATATTTTGAATGTGTTTTGCAGCAATGATCTTTGCATTTTCTCCATCAAACCTGGGCATATTATTGTTGTAATGGGCAGGGAGGTCATGGAGAATAGGAGGCAAATCTAGGGGCTTGTCTCTGTCTAGGATTTTTGCAGGTATAAAAGGTAAAGCAAGGGGCTTATAGCTAACTTGAATTTCAACAATGGTAGGAGATAAAGCATGATGTTTGTGTCTCACTCGACTATCTACAACTATCAGAGTGTGTACTAGAGCTATACGGATGGGATGAATCGTTTGAGGCTCTTCAGCTTGAAACTGATCATTATGAATTTCAACAATATACTCTTGACTAGGATTATAATAGGAGAGAAAATAATTATAGATAAATCCAATAATGTCTTAAACACAATTTGAGCTTGAATACCTGATCTTTCCATATTTCTTTGTCATGTTTCAGGTTCTTCCTCCAGTGGAGTCTTCGAATTGGAATTGATCTGGAGCTAATTGGGAGTCGCCAGGTAAATGATTTCATCCTTCTTGTGTTTGATCACTTTCCACCATCCGTAATCATATCTGGAACTTTCTATTCTTTATGAGGAACATTCCCTAGTATGGTTTCTACTATGTTATCACTCCGTAATTTCTTAGGTTGAGGGAGAAATTGACAGAGGTAACCACAAAACCACTTGGAGTCAAAGATATATCCCTCCAAGACTAAGAGAGGGATCTCTCTGTATAATTTAGATCTGTTTGAGTTTTTAGATATTAGGCTAGTTATGAGGATAGAAGGTTTGTTTTTTACTTTTGGTTGGGACAACAGAAGAAGGCCATTGGGAAAAAAATGGAGTCAAAATGTTAAAGGCGATTAAATGAATAAATAACTGAGATCATATGCAACAAGGCAAGGTAGTCATCTCAGTGGATCATTTTAGTTTGTGAGATGGGAAAAGAGGAATATATTAGGGTTCACTTCAAATGCATAAAAGAGCTAACTTCCTCTTTGATTTATTTGATTTTGAGGGAGAATCTCTTGTGGCATCTTCTGAAGGAGACATAGCTCTTCTTTGTCTCTTACTGGTTTTTGGGGAAGTCAATTCTTGTGAGGGAGTTCCTCTTTTCTTGGGATGAAATTCTTGTCCAAACTCTCCCCAAAACAAGAGATAATCCCAAATTTTACTTCTTTTGTTGAGATTTTCTAAAATTATCAATTTAATCAGCTCATGATGGAATAGGCTACTACTAGCTTTCTGAGGCTTGGCCTGAACTTTGGATGACATTTTGGTAAGAATCTTAAGAAGGTAGAAAGGAATATTTAGAGGTTGTATACCTGTGAAATGGAGGAGTAGTCTGAAGTGGTAGAGCATGGTACTTCCATATATCCCCTCACAAGTGATGTAAACCTGGATCATCTTTAGTAATGTTTGCCACTTCTCCTCCAAGTAACTCCTGGGGATATCTTTCTGCCATTTCATATGTTGATGTTCTTATCTAAGGAATGACCTAAAATTGATTTCCTTGATTGAGGTGGTATTAAAACACCTTTCTCCTTCACCAAGCATCTCTGTGGTTGTTTCAACACTGGCCTCATCTATATGCATTACTACATGCCCAAGATGAACCTTAAATCCATGAAAGCTCTTGGAAAATGCTTCTATAATACCCTGATGGTACCCTTGTAGCTTCTGAAAGAACCTATAGCATCAAACCTCCTTTAATAGTTCAGAAGCCTCATGGTGTGCCTCAATGTATTGTTGGATTACTGAGAGGGGGGGTGAATCAGTAATAACGTAATTATAATCCTTTTTCTTCAAATGTTATATCAATGTAGAATTATTATCCAATAATGAGTAGTAATAAATAAACAATCACACACATGCACAGTACACCAGTGTTTTACGTGGAAACCCAATTCGGGAGAAAACCATGGAATGATTTTTCTTATATGTCTTGAATAATTACATTTATTAGAAGCACCAACTTCCTTTGTTTTCCAGTTGTAACTGGAAGGAGGCTCCAACCTCCTAGTTTCTCAGGCTACAACCTGAGGGAAGCTCCAACTCCCCAAATCTTTGGATACAACCAGAAGGAGGCTACAACCCCCAATGTTCTCTGGCTACAACCGGAAGGTGGCTACAACCACCTTTCCTTTCCACATCCTGCCACCCTAAAGTAGAATTAGAATGATGGAACCACTGTCACACTATCACTGTGAGATATACCGCTGTAAACCTGTACCAATAAGTCTGAACCATGCATCAACCATGCATCAACCTATACCTCAACTTGTAATCAACCTGTACCATAAAAAATTGCATCAACCATGCACCAGCCTGTACCATAAACAAGTGCATCAACCATGCACCAACCTGTAATCAACCTGTACCATAAACAAGTGCATCAACCATGCACCTACCTCAACAAAAATCCCTCATCAATTTCATCATCCAAATATGATTTGTAGCTCTTTAATATACCTTGTGTATATGATCACATTCCTGCAAACCTTCCTTAACTTTTAAAAACAAAATACTAACATTTTCATCAAACTTGTTTTTAGTCTCACATGCCTAGTTTTGGATTAGTCAACAACCCTAACTTGAAGTAATCATAACTTTGAACCTGTAATG
>ML789433.1:151835-201855 GCA_009831015.1 Picea engelmannii
TACCTTTTAAAATCTCTTAAACCACTTTGATTACTTTGACCTTTTGGGGCTTCTAGATGACATATGAGGGTCCTCCAACTTCGTAAGGCCATAACTCTGAAACCGTGAGGAGTTATGTGACATTCTACATACCACCAGAAATGTAATGACATGTACTATCCATATAGAATAGTATTATCTAAAAATATATCATAACTCATACCGTTATCCATGAAACAAACTTGGGTCCATTACCCAAACCTGGGGTCTCTAACTTCTCATGGCCATAACTCTCTAACCGTGAGGAATAATGTGACGTTTTACATACCACCAGAAATGACATGACAAGAACTATCCATCTAGGATATTTTCCCTGACAAATTCACTTTCCCTCATCTCATTATTCAATAATTAATCATGGGTTCTCTTACTCCACAAAGCGTCTTCCCGTGAGGGCTTTCACCATAAGGGGACCACTTTGGAGTTCATCCATATTTACTTCTTATCAACCATGAAAAAACAATAATGAGTTATATTTACATCAAACACTATTGGGTCCATTACCCAAAACTTTGTGCTACGGGTCTTTCTTCAAGGGTTGACATCAATGACAACCAACCTTAATCAACACGTATGAGGTATCCTACAATTACTTCCTCGGAAGGGAGCCTCCTGTTGAGATCTTCATCACCAGACCTATGAGAAATTTCTCAAAACTAGATTGTTGACATAGGATCTAGGGTATGTAAAGGAAAGCAAGTGAGTTCAAATAGAGGAAGGGAAAAACAATGAGATTCAGGGTAGATTCAAAGTATGCAAGGGTTCGGGCAACTGTGGGCATCTTTAAAACAAACACCAACTGAAAATCGCTTGATTCAAATTTTGGGAAGGCTCATGACCATTTTTCAAGATCAATTATGTGGTATGGACATGATCTAGGTTATGATTATTTGATTGGAAAAAACACAAGCGAATCATAATTCCTTTCTGAATATCGAACGAATGATTGCCAAAAGCGGTTTTGGCAGTATAACAATGAATCATGACTTGCATACAATCATCGATATGGGAATGACAAGACCCCTTTAAACACTGGAGAGATTTATATCTTTTGGAAGCTTAGGATAGGTGTGAATATGTCGTTTAGCTACCAAAAGTTTTAACTTTCGGTAGCTAACAGCTATAAGATTTCGACCTTTTAGCTACTGAAAATGAAACTTTCTGCCATAATTGGAATATAACCAAATTCATGAAAACAATAGACTGATCCACTATAAACCTTCAAAATATCAAGGGGATGCATCATAATTCCACTTACCGTGTGACAGCACTGTCTATACCTAGATATCTATTTTGAAATATTGGATATACCACTGGACCATTATTCTTGAGTACCTTATCATGAAAACATTCTCAACCTGATCAGAATAATTCCCAAATAGATAATTGGAGAACAGATGACTATATTATAGGACCCTAACAGTATGTAGAGGGAGTTGTAGCATTGAGAGTTGCAACAATGATCAGAGTCACAACACTCGGAGTTGCAACAATGACTAGAGTTGCAGAAAATACACTTTAAGAGGAATTGCAACTCTCATGTTGGGAAGGTTCTTATGAAACTTTTTTCCTATAAAGCATTGTTAGTATGAAAGGTAATAATATCCTGAAAAATGAATATGAAGAAGTATTGAAATGGCATATTGAGTGAATGATTATACCTTGACAAACAATGTATCATTTTGGATGAAAAGTGTATTAATATGGAAATGGAAATGTGAAAAAGTTTTGCAAAAAGTATTGGATGGGTGTTAAAAAAATGTCAATTTGAGCACCAGTCAAGGACATAAAAAAAATTCCTTGGTCTATGCACTAGGCTCTACAGAGAAACCATTATTCTCTCCAACAACAACTATTTTCCCTAGATTGGTGAGCTTGGGTAGCCCAAGCCAGATCAAAAAGTACAAACAAATATGGAGGAGGCTATGCATTCCATAAAACTAGTTGTGGATATCTCTCCTAGAGTAACTAGTGCCATGATGGATGACCATGTAAGAAATCTAGTGGAATCTCAAAGTCTAATCCAATATTTCTTGGCTAATCTAAAGAGGGATATGAAAATCCTCTCCAAGAACTCAACAACCCATGTAGTTGTAGTAGTTTCTTTACTATTCCATAAAATAATATGAATTTCAAATTATCATGACATATGGGATACATATATTAGGGACAAAGATAAAGGGGAATCATATGATAAATTTGAATTTGTAAATTTCATGTTTTATTTCTTTTGTAACATAGAAATAAACAAAATAGGTAAGATCAAAAGTTTGTAACTGTCACTTGGGAATTCAAGAAGTCCCAAGAAACAGTTACCAAACACAACTATATAAACCAAAGAGTACCCTCTAAGAAGGGGCTCTTCCATTTTTGTAATTTTGGAGAACCACTTTTATGAAATATTAATAGCAAGAAGACCCATGGATTTTTTTTACTGAGAGGAAACAATTTTTCTGATGACTGTTGGCTATGAACTATTTCCAGTGAATGTCAATTTATCATGAAATGCTATAAGGTTGCACTATTCATTTATAGACTTCTCTTGCACGACTATCTTTTTACAGTATTTTTTCTTCTCTATTGTAAATGTTTGGAGATGATGAATAGTAGCATGAATGCATTATCATAATATACTTTATATTTACATGTATCTATTTATGCATATGTTAATAATCTTTGCCCCTATAACAACTATCTAGGTAGGTGTTGTATGCTGAGATTGGGTACATTAATATTTCTTCATTTATTAGATTTTGCTTCTATTAATTAAGATAGGTTATATTATATTTCGTTTCATTCATTTAGCATAGCTCATTTCTGCACACATTTCATTCCCTCAGTCGACCAACTCCTCATCCCTACTCATACTAGTAATGGTTGTAAGTCTAGGATCCATATGGGACTCCTATCCCAAACAATATGAAGTCTAATTGGTAATCATATTGAGAATTACCCTTGTCCATTGTATGGAATTATTCCTTCGTCAACATACCTCTATCCCTATTATGGTTCGATCCAAGTGGATATCAGTGGCCACCCACCTATTCCACTGGCTCAAAGACCAGTTTCAATTTTGGTAGTTTTTTTTTATAGTTTTTCGGGTCCCAAACTTTTGGGGTCATTTTCAGGCCCTAAACGACATTTTTCTAGCTCAACGGTGCCTAAAATGTAAATGAAGTCAAATGCTTGGCCAAACATAATATGTACTCCATGGTTATACATTTACAATGGTGTATCGAGCACCCAAAATGAATATCCTATGAAAAATTTATGCCCTCGGGAAGTTGACATATCAAGTACCCCCATTGGGGCCCACAAACCTTTTTGGCATTTCATCTCCCGGGGTTAGGGTTTTGGATTTTTAGGGTTTTTTCATTTATGTTTTATGTTAAAAAGGTATTTGAAGCCTTATTGTACTTAAATTCTTGCGAATGAGCATAGCCGACACATCTCTTCTCAGAGATAAGCTACAACCATTCTAGCTAGCTTGTGTTTTTTCATTTTACAGTATTTTGTATTTCAGATAGTCATTAATAGAATATGATCTTTAATGTATTATTGTTTTCCTTGCCATATCTCCGTGTATTTATTTGTTATATATATGTTGCATTTTTTCCTTCATATCATTCCCCAAAATAATCCGGATCATGGTCACTATTTATGTTGATGATGAAATTATAAATTCCCAAACAACATTTAAAACACATTTGTATGGCTCTCAAGGAGAAAAAATTGGGATGGAAACCTAGGGTATGCTTAAATCCCTAAACTTTATAGCTACAAAGTTAGATTAATTATTTAAGAAAGTCAACTAAGTCCTTCCCTTCAAGATACTAATCCCCCTAAGATATGTGTGAGTTAATTTTAGAAATAAACCTTAATCTAGTGATTTATTTATCCTATAATTAATGTGATATTTTTCTATTTAAAATGTAAATATAGACTGCTGATCGGAATTTTAAAAAATTAACGTACAACTATAAATGAAAATAAATGTCTGAGGATATAAAACTATAACAATAAAGACGACAAATGCATGATGAAAATGAATTCTAAAAACCAATAAATCTACAAAAATACAAACATATATAGTTGAATCTAAATTGATATCTTATGTAAAACAATATACAATGATTGGCATCAACAAATAAAATAGGAACATTTGTTTGAAGGAAAAAAAGAAAGATGAAAATGTGATAATACACATAGAGAGAAGAAACCACATATATGCCTAGAAAATTTGTTTCTTTATTGATAAAAGAGTGTCAATTCAATGAATGATAATCCAACAAATCATACAACTAGATCATGTTAAACGGTGACAATGAATTTCTTAGTTTAGTATTTTAGATCCTATAAATCAGTGATTGGTTGTAACTAATGAGACCAAATTAGAGAGCACTTTCAATAATCAGTTTCATGTGTAAATGTATTTATGTAAGCCCGTAGAGGCAGACATGAGCGGGAGAGTGAGTGAGCTATTGTAATATCCATTATCTGAATAATAAGACAAGCGATGCCTTCCCTTGGTGGACATAGCCCAACTTTTCAGTGAACCACATAAAATCTCTGTGTTTATGATCTGTGTGATTGTGTTTTCCGCATTTGAAATCATAACAAGTGGTATCGGAGGGTTAGGAGGCCGCAGACTGGAAGAAGGCCATATGTTGAGGTTGTTGAGGTTGTTCGATGAAGGAGTTGTTCACTGGAAGACTCGAAGGGTCGCTTTAGATCATGAACGCAGTGTTCCCATGGACATAACTGGTTGGAAATCTGTTATGTCTACTGCTTCATTGAGATCATTGTGTTGGAGATCTGTGAGGTCATGGCCATGGAGGAGGAGCAGTGTTAGGCTATCTATTTTGAAAGGAACCTAGAGACTGGAGCACTGGAATGGAGCGCTAACTTGTGCATCAAGACGGGGGTCTCTTCTTGCAGGGGGCGCTGATAAGAATCAGGAGGCCATGGAACTAATCATGATGGAATAGGATTAGATAAATAAGATAATGGAAAAATATGGAAATACGCACGAAGGAATACCCTACCAATATAAAATGAATAACAAGAAGAGACCCATAGCCATCAGAGAGGGCTTGGAAATCGATGAAGAAGAGGTAGAAGATCGTTGAGCTATGGAGAAGATTGAGGAAATCTTGTGTACAACACATGAAAGGAAAACAGGAGGTCCCGTGTTAGGAACATAAGGTAGAAGTCCAATCCAAATCACCGTCTGTGTGGAATCTACAACCCCATGTGTGACTAATACACTAGAAAGAACACTAGCGTTTAGACAACCGAATTTTAGTGGAAGAATGAAAACATGATAGGGATCCAATCAAGGAAAATCAACCAGGGGAGAAAGTTTAGGAAGTAAAAGTCCATTATCTACACCATGCAAAGGAAGTAGTTCAACACAATTCAAAATGGTAGGACATGATCCCACGATCAGATTACCAGAATTTTGGGGAGAGGCATCAGAGGACCCTGAAAAACACGTATTCATTTATGAGAATATCTAGGAAGACAAGCAGATCACAAATGAAGATACAAAGCTCGTGGAGTTAGCTATCACACTAAGAGACTGCGCGTTGGACTGGTACATGAGCCTAGATGAAAACAGTCCACAGGGAGTACCAAAGACTATCACAGACGTGAAAAAACTACTGGTAAATGAATTTCAGAAGCCAATATCAGAAGACCAGTACATGAATGAAATGATTGAAATCAAGAAGAAACCAGGTGAGTCTGTTTGGGAGATTGATCAGAGATTCAAACATCTGAAAGGTAAGTTGAAATATGAAATTAATGACATGCAACATAGATACTTATTTATGAACTCACTATTAGAAACATAGGTACTCGCTGTGAACTCATTGTTATGACCCTATATTTGTTTGTGGAGAGCGTCAAATTAAGAAAACAGTGCCCCTCTATTTGCATGGATTTATTGTTGAACACATGAACAAAGTCTTCTAGAGAGAGCAAGGAGTATGTTGAGTAACACCAACTTGTAGCAGGAACTGTGGGCAGAAGCTGTATCTACAGCTTTTTATCTGGTGAATCGATCACCATCAACATCCATAGAGTGCAATATTTCTGAAGAGGTATGGAAAGGTCACCCTTGTAATTATTCCAATCTTAAAGTTTTTGGTTGTGAATCCTATGCTCTAATTCTAAAACATCAGCATTCTAAATTAGATCCAAAATAAAAAAGGATTATCTTTGTTGGATATGGTGATGGTATTAAGGGGTATATATTGTGGGATCCTACTTCCCAAAAGATGGCCATTAACAGAGATGTAATATTTCATGAATCATCTCTCATCAAATCAAATGTAGATGTTTAAATGAAACAGGAAGAAGTACCTAAGTATCAACAGATTCAATTTGAAACCAGTTCAAATATAGATGAAAGTGAACATGAACAAGTTTATGAAGATGTTCATGAAGAGTTTCCTACAAAGGAAGACATGGTTGATGATAAAAATCAGCAGAATGTGGATGAGCCACAAACTTCCCTAAGGAGATCTACATGGGTCAGAAATCCTTCAAGAAGGTATGATGATTTTTTTTCATCATTTTCTTTAAGTACTAATGATGATGAACCTTCGTGCTATCAAGAATATGTGAAGGGTTCTAACAATGATAAATGGAAAGAAGCGATGAAGGATGAAATGAAGGCATTAGAGAGGAATGCTACATGGGACCTAGTAGAACTTCCAAGAGACAGAAAAAATGTAGGTTGCAAGTGGGTCTACAAGTTGAAGAAGCGTGTTGATGATAAGGTGGAAAGGTACAAAGCAAGGCTGGTTGTGAAAGGATATTCCCATAAAGAAGGTATTGACTTTCATGATATTTTTTCACCAGTTGTAAAGACTGTTTCAATTCGAATTGTGTTAGCATTAGTTGCATTTCTTGATTTGGAGTTGGAGCAACTAGATGTTAAGACTTCTTTCTTACATGGAGATTTGGATGAGGAAATTTACATGGAACAACCAAAAGGGTTCATTCAGAATCGTAGCAAGAAATTTGTTTGTAGGCTCAAGAAATCATTGTATGGTCTGAGGCAGTCGCCCAGACAATGGTACAAGAAATTTGACTCTTTCATGGTGAGCCAGAATTATACAAGGAGAGAGTATGATCATTGTGTCTACTTTAAGAAATTGAATAATGGAATATTCATTATATTAGTGTTGTATGTTGATGATATGCTTTTAGCAAGAAAAATCATAACTGAGATCAACAAGTTAAAGGCTCAGATGGCCAGGACGTTCGATATGAAAGATCTAGGAGTATCAAGGCAGATTTTGGGCATGGAGATACTCAGAGATAAGAGGAATGGTAAGCTTTGGTTGTCACAACAAAAGTATGTTGAGAATATACTTTTGAGGTTTGGTATGAACGATGTGAAACCAGTATAAATCCCTTTGGCTTCCCATTTTAATATTTCTTCAAGTTTATGTCCTAGTACAAAAGAAGAAAAGGAATATATGTCTCGAATACCATATGCTAATGCAATAGGAAGTCTAATGTATGTGATGGTTAGTACAAGGCCAAACATTTCACATGTAGTTGGGGTTGTCAGCAGGTATATGGAAAATCCAAGTAAAGAGCACTGGGAATCAGTAAAATGAGTGCTTCGGTATATGAGGGAAACAAATGATTACTATATCACCTATAACAGTGGTCGTGAGTTAGTCTGTGGATACATTGATTCTGATTTTGCAGGTGATTTGGAAAAGAGAAGGTCGAATTCAGGGTATATATTTACTCTTGCAGGTGGAGCGATTAGTTGGATGTCAAAGCTACAGAACATTTTTGCTTGATCCACTACAAAATCATAATATGTAGTTGCTTCACATGCTTGCAAAGAGGTAGTTTGGTTGAAAGTTTTGTTTGGTGAGTTTGGAAGGATGCAAGACAAAGTAAAGTTACTTTGTGATATTCAAAGTGCTATTAACTTGGCTAAGAATCCAGCCTATCACAGTAAAACGAAACATATACCTATCAAGTACCATTTTGTAAGACAGGCCATCGATGAACGTGGAGTCTCTCTTGAGAAAGTGCATACAAAATAGAACTGTGGAGACATGTTCACAAAACCAGTACTGTTAGAGAAGCTATGATGGTGCTTGGCTTCTCTTGGATTGTAGAAAAGGTGATGAACAAAACATGGAAAAAGGTATCAGGTTAATTGTTGTCAAGGTGGAGATTCTTAAATGATGACAACAAATTTCTTAGTTTAGGATTCTAGATCCTATGAATCAGTGATTGGTTGTAACTAATGAGACCAAATTAGAGAGGGCTTTCAATAATCAGTTTCATGTGTAAATGTATTTATGTAAGCCCGTATAGGAAGACATGAGCGAGAGAGTGAGTGAGCCACTGTAATCTCCATTATCTAAATAATAAGACAATCGATGCCTTCCCTTGGTGGACGTAGCCCAACGTTTGGGTGAACCACGTAAAATCTTTGTGTTTATGATCTGTGTGATTGTGTTTTCCGCATTTGCAATCATAACAGATCAACTCCCTATAAATGGGATGTTTCTAAAACCATACACCATTCACAAACATTAAAGGAATAGTGAGAGAATCCTAATATGGTGAGGAGTATATTTCAAGGATCTTACGCCCATATTTTCTAAAAGTAATAAACAATCATGGCTATGTTAGTCTTTCAGATATAATCAAAAACATAATCCATGAAAATAAATCAACAAATATACTTTCAGAAGATAATGGAACTTATTTTGACCCTAATTTTGGACCCATGTAGTAATCCATCACATTGTTTTTGGCTATGGTTAGGCTAATTATAATTTTAAATAACATGGATGTTTAACTACATAAGCAAAACACATGCATACTTGCTATTTTCTCCCCCTTGTTTAGGTCTCTTTCTCCTTCTTCTCTACAAGAATAGGTTGGTAGACATGGAAATTTAAGTATATATACTTATCTTAAAGTGTAGAAACCTTGATGAATCTTACAAATTCTTGAAATTTAACCTTAAATTGTTGAGCTATATTTTTGTAAAAATGTTAAAATTTCTAAGTATTTTATATAGTTTTTAGAAAATTTTGGAATTTTTTAGAGTAAAATACTTTTATGCTATAAAATTTGGGTGAACAAAATGGAAATTAGTTGATCATTTTTTTGTTTAAAAATATGGAAAATTAGCCCATAGATGAAATTTACCCCCTAAAATTTTCCTTTTTGACAAGTGAATAGTCACAATTACCTCTTTAATTTTATCAAAAACTAATTTCTTGACAAATTAGTTAGCTTTTTTGATGACTAGAATTTGTAAAGACAAATTGGTCAAATTAAGCTACGGTCCTAGGCTAACTAAGGGAGCTACTCAGCTATTTCGCACTTTTATCTACTTTTTGCTTTTAAAATACAAGTTCTTCACTCATTCAACTACAAATAATTCAAATTCCAAAAATAAACCATTGAATAAATTAGAAGAAATAAAGTTATATATATATATATATATATATATATAATAAACTATTTGTGACTATTAAATATGTCAATTACCAATATAAAATTGATTGTTTACATATACATACAATTAAAGAAGAAGTAATAAATTTTAACCTCAATCCATGGCAATCACTACAAGATTATCAACTTCATACCATAGAGTCTCAACCGAACCATACATATTTAAATAGTAAACACCTCTAATTACATGAATGATAAGTGCCCACTCAAAGACACCCCTCTCAAATGGAGGGAAACTCAAGTGTTATAGAGCCATGGCCATGAATAGTTTTGTTATTTAATATATATATATATATATATATATATATATATATATATATAACCAGATGGGTTTCTTTTTTAAGAATTCAAAACATCACATTAATATGTAATCACATGCCATGCAAATCATCGTACTAAGCTTAAACTACCTCCAATGTGAATTGAAACTACCTCTAGTAATGCATGCAAAACATACTCGAGATTAAATGGATAGTAATCTGTGTGGATGGGTGCAAATGTAAGATATGGATGAAAATGCATGGTTAATTCGAAAATATAAAAGGACCTATTAAAAAAATGCAATGTGTTTGTTTCCTATGGCCATCCAATAACTCAAAATTCTTCAACGAAAAGTTACAAATCTTTCACCAAAGTTCTTGTAGACATTAATATTCAATTCAATTCAAATATGTTTATTAAGTGGTGCAACTATGAGAGAAATATAAAGTACCTGTATGTAAGTGTTGGGTGTAGGCCTATGTTGGGAAGAAAGTCTATTTTGGGCACATGCCTATTTTTGGAGAAAAATCTGTTTTCAAGAAAGACCTCTTTTTGGAAAGAAAGACCTAATTTTGGAGCACACACAACAAGTGGCAAGAAAGAATCATGCAAAAAAAGAAGGAAAAGCAACATGCATGAGGAAAAGCAATGCGGTAAGTAGGTAGACAAGCCTAATCGTAATAGGTTAGGGTTTTTGACAAAGATTGTAACAGTTATAAGCCTATAAAGTAGTCGAATGGGTTGACAAGAGAGTAGTTGAAGGGGTTGACGAGAGAGTAGTTGAAGGGGTTGATGAGGTAGTGGATCAAGAGCTAAAAGGTTCAGGAAGTTCAAGAGTTCAGTCAAAAATTGTAAGCAAGTTTGTAATGAGTCTTGTAGAAGATTCAAATAAGTTTGTCTTTCACGGTTAGGTCACAGGATGAGAAGCCTGGTGTGATCTAGTTAGCGTCACAGACGGTTCCTACCCTCATTTTGATTGTATTACAAAAGATGTAATGTGTGTAGTGCAAGATTTCGCAACTGAGTAAATAAAAGAGTAGAGAAGACAGATCTTTGTGGACGTAGCCCCAAGAGGAGGTGAACCATGGTAAACCTTGGATTTTGTATTATTATTAATGAGTTCTTTACTTTTCTGTTAATCATTAGCTTAATAATGAATGGTTAAAGTATTTATATCAACATCCATAATAGGTTTAAAGATGAATAAATCATTGAAGTAGATGAATGATCAACAAAGATAATGCATAAGGAAAAATGAATCCACCCTACAATCCCCACTCATTCCTAGACTGCAAACACCTAAGTATTGCAGTCCCCCATAAAATCTATCTTGGGTGAGACTGCATTGTGCACCCTATGTGTGGTGTTTCCTTCTAATTTACTAGGAGAGTCGATAGTTTTGAGGGTTATGTTGGAAACCTATTTGAGATCAGAACCTGGGTTAGCCCAAGAAGAATCTAACCAACAAATGGTTTCGTTGTCGATTGGAACTGCACGGGATTGAGTGGATGGGATCCCTGGAAGAAATGCGCGGAGGATGAAAGTATAGAAGGGAATTTTTAGGCCATGGAATCCAACGAAGGTAGAGATTGAAAGATGGTTGAAAACAAAGGAATTTGAGTTTTCGCATAAGGACAATAGAAACCCTAAAGTTAACACCATGAAAATATCTCAACAAATATGTGTTTAGCAACTTGCATGAGGTATTTTTTGTGGTTTCCCGCATTTGTTACAGTAGTGGGTGTTGAGGTTAAATGAAAACCACCCTACAAATCCAATCAAACAACTGGAGTGGAATCCTCTAGAGATCGCACAGTTACAACAAATTTACGCATGCAGTAGATTTTTGGTTAGACAGTATTGTTCCAAGGTTTATCACTGAATTTGCAGTAGATACTGCGAATTCCTACACAATAGCAAAGAAGGATTTTATAAAAGGAACCAGAGGTAGGAACATCAAATCGTTGTATACTTCAACCAAGATTTTATTGTATGACAACGGTGTGATCACCATGGAATCAGAAAACTAAACTTCCCTGCGTGCATGGGGGAAGGGGGGAAGCACTGACAAGAGCTTGAGATATGGACAGGGAGATGGATAAGGGAAAGAAGTAGGAGGACATGGAACTAATCATGATGGAATAGGATCAGATAAATAATATAATGGAAAATTTTGGAAAGACACACAGCGGAATACCCTACCAATATAAAATGAATAACAAGAAGAGAGCCATAGCCATCAAAGAGGGCTTGGAAATCAATGAAGAAGAGGTAGAAGATTTTTGAGCTACGGAGAAGATTGAGGAAATATTGCGTACAACACATGAAAGGAAAATAGAAGGTCCAGTGTCAAGAACATAAGGCAGAACTCCAAACCAGATCACCGTCAGTGTGGAATCTACAACCCCATGTGTGACTAATACACCAGAAATAACACTAGCATTTAGACAACCGAATTTTAGTGGAAGAATAAAAACATGATAGGGATCCAATCAAGGAAAATCAACTGGGGGAGAAAGTTTAGGAAGTAACAGTCCATTATTTACACCATTCAGAGGAAGTAGTTCAACACAGTTCAAAATGGTAGGACATGATCCCACGATCAGATTACCATAATTTTGGGGAGAGACATCAGAGGACCCTGAAAAACACTTATTCATTTGTGAGAATCTCTGGGAAGACAAGAAGATCACAAATGAGGATACAAATATCGCGGAGTTATCTATCACACTAAGAGACTGCGTGTTGGACTGGTACATGAGCGTAGATGAAAACAGTCCATAGGGAGTACCAAAGACTATCACAGACATGAAAAAACTATTGGTAAATTAATTTCATAAACCAAGATCAGAAGACTAGTACATGAATGAAATGATTTAAATCAATAAGAAACCAGGTGAGTCTGTTTGGGAGATTGATCAGAGATTCAAACATCTGAAAGGTAAGTTGAAATATGAAATTAATGACATGCTACTTATTTGTGAACTCACTGTTACCACACTTGAAGTATCTGTTAAGATAGTAGAAGTTCCAAACTCAGACAGAGGCTCTGCAGGCAGCCCTGGAACTAGAAGATAACCAACATCAATAGACATATCTAGCAATAGAGGAGTTGAAGGAGGATTTGAAGAATCTAACATTTTAACTTAACCAGAATAAGGGAAAAGAGAAAAGAGAATTTGTTTGGTGTACACTATGCAGGACAAAATGACACCATAAGAATGAATGTCCAACTTTTGTGTAGTACATGGTAACATGGGTGCCAAACCCCTTGCCAACAGGAGGAAAATGGTGCAAGAATTGTAAGACGCATGGGCATGATCCATATCATTATCCAATGATGTAGAAGTATAAGACAATACTGAAATGTTCATATTACAATTTTTGCAAATCAGTCGGTCATGATGATAAGGATTGTAGAATGATGGAGCTAATGAGAGAAACAACTTTATACACTTATAGGGTGTAAGAAAAAATGATGATAGGACAAGTTGCACCTCAGTTCAAGTAGGTACCACAAACATACAAAAATGCACATCTACAGTATAATAATGCATAGCCACAGTATAACCCTGTGCAAAATAACCAGGTACCCTAATACAATGCACCGCGAGGAGATAGAGGTGGATACAAAGGTGGAGGACGAGGTAGAGAAGAATTTCGATGAGGCAGAGGACTAGTAGTGTGCCACAAAAACCAACAACCAAGAAATTATGCAAGGGATTGTCCACTTCCACCAGTGACATGTATGTATTGTTGTGCAGTAGACCTTGACACAAAAGAATTCCCAACACTCTTGGGAAAGATATAGGAAAAAAGGAACCATAACAACTAGAATGTCCATTGGATTTATGTAGAAGTCAAGGATGATGGGAGAAACTTCAATATAGTCACTCAAGGAGGAACCAAGATAGGATTTGATGTAGCAAAAAAAGATCTAGCTCAACACCAATGTGTTAAGAATAATATAGAGCCACATAAGAATTTTGACACGCGAAAATAAAAGGAAACATTTAAGGAGGTCATACAAGAGCTTCTCAAGCAGAACATTGTTTCTACATTAGTCGCGTAGAAAACTCAGAACCCACCAATGTACGAGATGCCATATTCAATGGGCCATATCCATAAAGGACAACCTTTAGAGAAAGTAAGTATTATTGGTCCTAAAGTATGCACCTGGTTTCTTAAGGGAAGAGTTAGGCCACCTCAAGTTTAGAATGATTGGTTTTTGGATTTTGTTTGTCACTTAGAGGGTTGGTTTTACCAAGACAGGAGCATGGTTGGGTTGAAAAAATGATAAGGATGAGGGTTCTCCTTGGCTGGTGGTACACAAATGACATACAAGTGAAATAATAGAGGTAAAAACAAACAGAAACAACAAACCACTCAATGAATAATCTTTTGCAAGAAGTTTAATACTTAAAATATCATTTCAAGACATTAAACATATCAAAAACATAATTACTCCCACAGGTTGCAATAAAAACAAATCTTCACAAAAGAATTAGTTGTTTTACAGGTTGCATATTAGTAAAGATAAGTTATACAATAGCTGAAGGAAATGAAATGTAATTCACACAGATCAAAAACTGCATTCAAGACAAGATAAAAACACATAAAGATTTTGACAAAAACATTGTAATCAAGAGTATATTCACGAGGTAGAGAGATTTAATACATGAAAAGAATAGGTTCAACCAACTGATGTATTGATCTTATTTTCCCCAAAAATGCAACCCTCAAAACATACAAAAAATGCATATTCATCAGAGTTGCAGAGGCTCTTGTCCATCTAGGACTAAGACTTAACTCTACACCACCAGTTGTAAAACAACTTATTAACTTAACTAGAAACTGTTGGAGTATAGTAATGTATACTTCACATATGACTTAACCAAAAATAGTGGTTCTTATCACACATAAAAGACCACTTATTAACTTAATCTGAAAGAGTCTTGAAATTGAACAACTAAAAACTGCTACTAGCAATGAAACTATACCGATGCATATGGTAGAGAAACTAAAATTTGACAGAATTAATTAGGAGTGATAGAACTAAGTTCTATATCGAGCATTGGTATCGATGCGTGTTGTTGGAGGCCACTCAGAGATAAATGGACTATGTTTGGAAACATTTTCCTTCAACTTATATGTTTGAGAAAGAGGAAAATCTTCTGGTGCTTTTTTGGAGTCCTCGATATTCCTTCTACAGTCTAGAGTATAGTTTCTCAAGTCCTGGTTTAGCGCACCTTCTTAAACATTTAAAATATGCAATAAATGTGGGTGAAACAATTCGAAAATCCGATGTTCGTGGGCTTCAGAGCACAAACTATACATATCCTCCGAAGGACATAACCCACTGAGTTATTATCTAGCAGTAATTATGTATTAACTTAATTTAACATTCATCATTTAAGGACTTCAGGACTTTGTCTCTTTGGGGTTTGGGAGTCTTTTAAATGTTGTTCTTGGAAACCTCCCGGAGGACGATTTCCCAAATATGACGTGGCGTGTCATGGGAAAAAGGGTGACACATGTCACTCGAAATAGTACAGATGACATACCCAAATGTGCTTGAAATGAGTTCCATGTGTCTCAATAGATGAGTGCCATGTGCAACTCTTGGATTGGACCCTAGACATGATATAAGCACGTGATTTCAGAGGTTTTTGAGGGTGGTTTGGGTCCACACCTCTCCTTCTTCCGCAATCAACCATCAATCACCATGTACTTCACAAGCTATACCATGGTTTCAATTGGGGAAACGCTCTAGGAGATTAACGTTCGAGTGATTTTTATTTTCCACAATGAATGTGAGTAGTCAATTAGTTTTGCAATATCCAATCTAGGTTACCCTGCTACTTAGCGCCCCAACTAAAGTTTTATCCATATGCCAATTTTATAATTCTTCTAACCATATTTAGAGATGGCGCCAATTTTGGCATTCGGGAGCTTTTGAATGTTGAGCATGCATATCTCACGGAGTGACAATCTCCCAGATATGGCATGGCAACATGACGCTACAAACAATGACTTCGAGGCTCCAGTGCTTCGAGGCTCCGACACTTCGGGAATCTTCATTTTCTCTGGATCAAATCCCCCCGGAGGACAATCTCACGGAGTGATGTGGTGGTCTGCCATCATATCGTTGACGTGTCAAAGAAAGAAGGGTGACACGTGTCACCCAGAAATAGGCAGATAACATAACCAAAGGTGTCTGAAATGAGTGCCACATGTCACCGGCATATGAATTCCACGTGTCTTCAGTTCTTCCACACTTCGGCTCTTCGGCTCTTCGGATATGCACTTATCTTGAAGTAAAACGTCCCGGATGGCTGATCCTCCAGATATGACATGGCAGACCGAGGCTCTAGTGCTTTGGGAGTTTACGCTTCTTGTTAAACCCTGAGAAATTTTGAGACTCTTAATGCATGATATTCGTTGATCTGAACTGACTTTTGGATCTCCACGGTTGAAATTTAACATGTCTTTTTGGATTAAAATCTAATCCTGAAATCCACTACTCTGAATTGTTTCCTTTTTCTTTTGGATATTCCATGTGCAAACAAAGGACTTGGTTGACCTATTGCATGCTCAATCAATGGAAAACATGATGAAAAGTATTTCTAACTTAAACTACAACATGCAATCATCCTTCAAGAACACAAAAATAATTTTTGCAAAGAATAAATCAAGAAAGATACCGATGCAAAACCAAGTCATTTAACAATGGGAAACTGACTTGACCAACCAAAAGGGGAATGATTTTTATGAAGGAATAGGGAAATGAGAGAGGAGGGGAAGGGGGTGCATACTTAGGTCTCAACATTGGCTCCAACTGGGGACAACACCCCCTTGTGGGGTATTGAGAACAACAAATAAGTTTGTTGGAATTAAATAACTTGCTCGCACCTTCCTTATCTTACCTATGTTTTTGTGTTCCAACCATGTATATCTGCTAATGTCTCTCAGTGATGCATCTTATTGAACTTAAAACTACAACTACACCCCAGTGCATTTATTCAAAAGAAAAACTAACTAATCAAAAATGAAAAAGGAAAGCAACTATGGTACAAGAGGGACCTTCCCTCAATATTTCAAGAAAAATAGTGTTTCAGGAAGCACCCATTTACTGGGCCTCCAAAAAATTTAGTATCATCTAGATTGTGTAAAAAAAATGTTTTATTTTCCAGAACCTCAACCACCTTAAAAGGACAAAACCAGAGGTTATTGAACTTACCATGCTTAGACTTTTCTTCCCTTCTAGAATCCCACCTCAGGACCAGGTCGCCTTCTTGAAATATCTCCTTATTTGTTTTATTGTCAAAAGTTGACTTGATTTTTCTCTGGTATGCTTTAGTTATCTAATTCAATGCTTCTCTCTTTAGTTGAACCTCTATAATCTGAAAGATTCTCCTCTGGATGTCATTTGGCACATCCATTTCTTCCTGTAGGAATTTCAGAACTGGTAGACCGAGTTGAGTAGGGATGATATCATTTATTCGATAAACTAGCTGAAATGGTGAGGTTCCCAACGATCTCTTTGTGTTTATCCTATCAACCCATGAGGCATACTTAACTTTAAAGTGATAGTATTTCTTGTTTTCAGTTAACAATTTCTTGATGATCCCGATGAGAGTCTTGTTTGATGACTCAAGCAACCCATTCCCTTGAGGATAATAGGGTGTGGAATCTGTCAATGTGATTTTATGGCTACTACAGAAGTCGATCATGGATTTGGACTTGAATGCCTGGGCATTTTCTGTCATAAGATTTCTAGGGCATCTGAACCTGGAAAATATATTGGTTTCCAAAAAATTCATAATCACCTTGTCAGTAGCATTTGTGGTGGGCACAACATCGATCCATTTGGTAAATTAATTAGTGGAAGTGAGGATCCACTTGTTCTTCCCACTGGAGGGTGGATTTATTTGACCTATGAAATATAATCCCCATTATTGAAAGGGTCCACTGGTAGTGATAGGTTTCAGGTGAACTGAGATTAATTTATGTTTTCCTACAAACTTTTGACATTCATTACATTCCCTTAATGTATTACATACATCTGAGAAAAGGGTGGGCCATTAGTACCCTGCCCTTAGGATCTTGAGGGTTGTATCTTTCCAATGCTGGTGTCCCCCACAAATGCTCCTATCCATATCGGTTGTGACTTGTTTAGATTCATTTTCATCCAGACACTTTAATAATATTCCAACATGATCCCTCTAATACAAGTTCTGATTTAAAATGTAGAATTTGATAGCTTTTAAATTGAGATACCTGGCCCTAATCTTCTTCAAATATGGTGGACATTCTAGGTGCTGTAGAAAATAAATAACATCTTTGTACCAAGGTGAAGAAGAGTAGTTTTCAAATACATGCATGTTGTCTTGTCTAGACTATGTCATGGGTGCATCAGATTGGGTGAAGGTATGATGTCATTCCATCACCTTACAATTTGATTCTGATAATAACTTGGAAAATCCCTGTCCCTTGATCAACTTGGTGGACTTGATGTGCAGGTCATATTCCAACAATTTGACATCCATTTCCCTCTCTTCCCTTCACTGTCTGGATAGAACAAAATCTCTTTGACACTGTTGCTAGGAACATAGGTGCTTATGCTAGACTGTAACACATACACCCTGAAGGATTTCAACACTTTGACCAATGCATATGCCTTCTTTTCTAATATTTCATACTTCAGCTCAACATCTCAGAGGGATTTTTTGAAAAAGGCTATGGGTTTTTCATTCCCTTCTTCATTCTTTTGCAGTAACAGAACAATAATGGTTCCCTCGAAAGCAAAATAAAAGATAAAGAATTATTTGGCATAGTCAAGGTTGACTAATACATGGGCTTCAACCAAATCTTGTTTGATCCTTTGGAATGATGATTTTTCCTCATGTGACCACTTGATAATAGAATCTTTCTTCAACATGTTGGTGATAGGCCTTATGATTTCAACAAAGTTTGGCACAAAGCGTCTCAATAAATTTATCCTTCCTATAAAGACTGAATGGCCTTCGTGTTTCTAGGAATTTCAATTTTTTTAATGGAATCAACTCTCTTAGGGTCTATTTTTATTCTTCCTACTGATATGATGTGGCCTAGGAGCTTACCCTCTGACATATCAAAGTGGGACTTCTTGGGATTCAAAGAGATCCCATACCTTCTGCATTTTTGGAAAATTTTCTCAAGGTGTTGTAAATTTTCTTTACCTGATTTGGAGAAAATGGTGATGTCATCCAAATATATAACCATAATTTTTTTCTTTTTCCCCCACTAAGGCTATATACATGTCCCTCTGAAAGGTGGCCCCTACGTTCATCGTCCCAAAGGGAATTTTTTGGTACATAAATGTCCCCCATGGGGTGGTAAATGTTTTTTTTTCTTTGTCTTCTTCACGCACTGCTATCGGTTATAACCAGAGTACCCATCCAACAAGGAAATCATGTGAGCACCTACTACCCTTTGTAAAAGATGGTCCATCTTGGGAAAGGGGCAGTTGTCTTTTAGGGAACACTTGTTCAAATTTCAGAAATCCACACACAAGCGTATTTCCCAACTCTTTTTCCTCACAGGTACCAAGTTGGCCACCCAATCTAAGTACCTCAAAGGAACAATAATTATGGCATCAAGCATTTGTTTAAGATCTTTCTCAATTATGGACATAAACATGGGATTAAATTGCCTAATCTTCTGTCTGAATGGCTTAAAACCAACCTTCAGAGGGATATTGTGTTGGATGATGTCAGTGTCAAATGTCTTCAAATCTCCATATGACCATGCAAAAATATCATAAAAAAATTTCATGAGGTTTACATAACTATATTTTTGTTCTGGAGGTATTTCCTTGGACAATTCGATTATTTTGGGATTTTTAGCAGTCCTAATGTTGCAGACCATCATTTCCTCTTCTTGACTTTTTATGGTAGCTTCTATGGAGACATCGTGACTATTGAATAACCTTTCCAGTGGAACTAGACCCCTAGGGATGTGGTTCATTTTAAGTTCCACAATGTTGTGGCCAACCACTTTGTTCAGCAGATGAGATGTTTGTTGATTTATTGATTCATCATCTTAACCCTCTTGATCTATTGAGATGTTGGAGAATTCTTCAATGGTCTGTAGAAATATTTGCAGCTCCAAATCATCACTAAAGACTTGCTAATGACTAAAGAATCTGGACCAATGGGAGGTCTGAAGGTATTGGCAGAAAAGGCTAAAGAATATTCCTTTTGATTTCCCCCTCTAGGAATAAAGGATATATTAAATGCCAGAAAGAAGTTGTCAACACGGTCCCACACCTCATATATGTATTGCTTGAGCCTCTGTTGCTTAGCTTGATATATTTTTTTTACTTGATTGATGATTAACTCAAAATTACCAAAAGATTCCAAATTGTCAATGGTCATGTCTTTGGCTTCCCTCAATCCAAGCACCAGAGATTCATACTCAACTATATTGTTAGTAGGCTCAAATTCCATCTTAAAAGAGGGCGTTATAACCTCCTGCACAGGGGAAATGAGGACTATACTAGCTCCAAATCCTTCTTTTGATGAAGAGACATCGAAATACATCTTCCACACTTTGTTCTGTTGATCTATTACTGATTGATTTTTTCATTTGTTGACTGTAATTTCTGGTTCATCACCATTTATATGAAAAACAGATGAGCTGATCTCGTCCTTAATAGCATAAATTGGGTAATTTCTTGGATTCAGATGATTGTTGATGATGTAGGCCAATATGACCTCCCCGTATAGCCTTGTGTGCTCTCCTTCGAAAACATGGATGGTGTCATATGTGAGGTCCATTTGTAATGATCCTCCAAGCTTCTTGGCCCACTTCTTGGAAAACATCATACTAAATTTGGGGGGAAAGTCAGTCACAACAATGTCCATCACTACACTTTTCATGGGTTATTGTGCTAAAGAAACCACCAGATCTTTTATTAATCCCAAACATTTGACATTTTTGGAGTCAAAGGAGTAAAGGTCTTGGTAGGGCTTGGTGATCTCCATACCTATTTCTTCCATAATAACCTTAGGCATAACATTGTGTGAGGCACCTGAGTCCATGAGAAAGTTATGTAGGATCTTGTCATAGACATTTAAAGATATTTAGAAAGGTGGAGAGGAATCAAATCCATCTTCAATATGTGGGCCCACAGTAATGGCTTGGTTCTCATCCTACAGACTAATTACATCATAAGTTACAACAGTAGTGGGTGGATGCAAAAATTTCATAATGGATTTTTTGAAAGGCTCATTTTTCAACAATTCTGACAAAGGTACAGGGATCTTGATCTTGCTCAACTCATGCTCTAGAATTAAAGATGATTGTGGCCTATCATATTCCATTACTTAAGGGACAACAGGTTTAAATGGAGGAGGTTGGTGAGCTTTATCTAATGCACCCTTGCTTGTATTTGGCTTGGGAGGAACCTCTTTTTTTTGTTCTGATCAGAGGTGGTGGCTTTGGGAGCGTCTGTTCTAGGCCTCAAGTCATATTTATTTTGAGGTTGTCCTTGAATAAATCCCTCTTCCCTAATATTAATGATCCAGGTGGATATCGGTGTCCACCCACCTTTTCCAACTGGCTAAAAACAATTTTCTCACAATTTTGGTAATTTACTATTTTTAGCAGTTTTTAACTTCCAGGGCCATTTTGAGTGCCTAAATAAATGTTTTTCAGTATTGATATTATCAATGAAAATTGAAGGCTATGATCAATCTCCCAAAATTAATCTCCTCGAAGATACCTTTCCAACGAGATATTGTGCGCCCCAAACAGAGATTGTATGCAAAAGTTACGACCCCAGGATGTTGATGTACTAACTTACCCAAATGGGGCCCACATGACTTTTGGCACTTCATCTCCTAGGGTTAGGTTTTTGGATGTATAGGTTTTGTGAAATTCTGTTTTAATGTAAAAAATGGCTTCAGAGCCTCATTTTCATCATCTTCTTGTGAATGAGCGCAACCGTCACATCTCTTCTCAGAGATAAGCCGCCACCATTCCAGCAAAGCTTGTTTTTCGCTGCATTTTATAGTTTCAGCTTATTTCCTTATTGAATAGAAAACTAGTTTTATTGTATCTATGTTATTCCATGTTAAGAATATTTTAATAATCTGTATTCATTTTTTTCTGATCATAAAATCTGGATCAGTGGTATCATAGCGGTCTGCTCCTTGCCATCTTAATGTATGTCCCCAATCAGGTTAGGGTACAAAGAATTGGGTCTCAAGCTTGTTTCTCTTGAGGACAAAAGATATCGCACGCCCAAGTGACCTCTCATGGCAGGAAAAAATAAATATGATGGGACAAGAGATCCTTTCAAAAAAAATCTTGAGAAATCCCTCACGCAACAAAGGAAGGAGATGATGGATAGTTTCGTGCAAATCCTTTAGCGGCTACCAACAGGTGACGCATCTTCCTTGAGTGGAGGCACCACCCCCTTGAAGGTACAAATAAAATTCGATATGTCGATATTTGAAGGTCAGATAGACACAGATGTTGTAGACAAGTGGTTGAATCTACTTGAAGGGTATTTTTTTGTCCATAACTTTTCAAATAGAGAAAAGATTACTTTTGTGCTCCTCAAAGTCGTTCCCCATGTCAAATATTGGTGGGAAACTTTCTATGAGCAAAAGGAAATAGAGGAACCCTCATTATTTACAGTCACGACCACCTGGGAATCCTTTAGGGAAACTATTAAGGAAAAATACTACCCTATCGTAAGTTATGACGACTTCTATACCAAATGGACCACACTGCGGAAAGAAAGAGACTAATCAGTGCCAGAGTTCACAAATATCTTCCATACCTTGCACACCAAGTTGGGTATCAGATATTCAGAGCGACATCTGGTGCTCAATTATCGCGGTTCTCTGAATGGATACATATAGTCTGAAATGGAATTTCTAGACATCTCGTCCTTGGGAATGACCTACCAATATGTCATCAAAATCGAGCAGAAGCTCAAACAAGAGATGCGACAATTTGGGCCAGGGAACCCCTCGCAGCAAAAGCCAGGAAAGGGCGTCCCCAACCCACATAAAAAAGGTCAAAGAAAATATGGATAGTATCAAGACAACCAGTCTAAGAGGCAACCAAAGAAGGACACTGTAAATAAAAAGAATTATATCGGGAAGTGGTGTGACTTCCATAAGATCCCTTAGCATTACGTTGTCAATTGCTTCTCAAAGAATTCACTCGTGGCCAAAGTGAAATCCTTTGAATTAGATGCAGGTTCTAACTCTAATTCGGAACCGGAAAGGGGAAACCTGATCATTGACACGGAACCCAGTGCTACCATTTCTACCACCAAGCTTCATCCTGGTGAACAAGATGAGCTAGAAGAAGTTGAGCGCCTCTTCCATTCACAGATGTGGGTGAAAGGCAGCCCGCTGCACTTCATTGAGAGTGGTAGCCAGAAGAACCTCATCTCAGTAGAGGTCATCAAGCAGTTGGCCCTACTGACAATGTCACACCTACAACCCTACACCATTGGATGGCTCTTCCAAGGAGGAGATCTCTGCGTCAGCCAACAGTGTCAATTGTCGTATGACATCAAGCCCTTCAAAGACGAGGTATTGTGTGATGTTGCTCCTCTCGAAGTTTGTAATGTTCTTTTGTGCCAACCTTATTTATGGAAATCTCATGTTGTGTATGAGTCTATGCCTCATAGTGTTATTATTACTTTGAACAGGAAATTGTGTAGGATACCCGAGGAAGTCCCTCATAGTGTTATTTCCTTGATCTCTGCCAAGCAATGCAGGAATGTCATCTCTCAAACCGAGAAATTTGTCTTCTTCGTGATTCGCTCTCAGATTGAGAGAAACATCGCAGCGACATCCAGGGCCTCTGTGACAGATCTCTCCATGCAACATAAGAAAGTGGATAAGGTCGTGGAACAATACTCAGATATATTATCTTCTCCTATCGGGTACCTCTACACAGCCAGGTCAAGCATCCCATTGATCTGACCCAAGGTGCACCGCTACCCAATGGGCCAGTCTACCACCGCTCTCTATTATAAAATGAGGAGATCAAGAGGTAGATCCAAGTACTACTCCACAAGGGGAACATTTGTCCCAACTTATCACCTTGTGGGAGCCCAATCATGTTGGTGCAGAAGAAAGACAAGACCTGGCGACTCTACATTGATTACCAGGCCATGAATAAAATCACATTCCAAAATCGGTACCTAATTCCTCGAATCGACGACCTCCTTAATCACCTCACAGGGTCCAAATACTTCAGTAATATTTATCTAAAGTCTGGCTACCACCATGTCCCAATAGAACACATAGATGTATGGAAGACCGCATTCAAGTCAAAAGAAGGTATTTTTGAATGGTTGGTGATGCCCTTTGGTTTGACAAATGCTCCAACAAATTTTATTAGTATGATGGATGATATCTTATGAACTTTCACCAACACTTTTATAGTGGTGTATTTGGATTACATCCTCATCTACAACAAGACTTGGATGGAACACTTGCAGCGTATTCAACAGGTTTTGCACACCCTGCGACAACACAATCTATATGAAAACTTGGAAAAATGCTCCTTCGGCATGGACATGGTCCATTACTTAGGACACATCATTGATCAATATGGTGTGCATGTGGATCCATCCAAGATCCATGTGATCCATGATTGGCCAACCCCAACCACACTCACTAAACTTTAGAGCTTCTTGGGCTTCACCAATTTCTATCACAGGATAGTGTTGGGATTCTCTCATATCGCATGGGCCCTCAACCAAGTAACCAGGGGTGGCAGTAAGGAAAAATTTGTGTGGGGTCTGTCCCAACAACAAGCCTTTGAGGATTTGAAGAATCATTTGTGCTCATCCCCAATACTTTCATTATAAACCTCCAACATCCCTTTGATATCAATATATATTCTTCAGACTATGTTGTGGGCATCATTCTCACTCAACACGGCCACCCTGTGGCATATCATAGTGAGACACTATCAGATGTTGTCTGTAAGTACCCTACTTACGACAAATAAATGTACTCCATTGTGCAATCCTGCCGCTAGTGGAGACATTACATTCTTTGGAAGGAGACAGTCATCCACACTGATCACAACCCACTATAGTTCATGCAGACCCAAGGCAAATTGCAGAATGACCACCATCAGAAGTGGTCCAAATACTTACAACAATTGCACCTCAACATCAAGTATAAAATAGGAAGTACCAACCGAGTTTCTAAATGCCTCAGCTGACCTCCAGTTGTGGCACTCACCACGGTGCTAGACTCTTGCGGCCACGAGACCTCCTGATGGCCCCACCAGACCCTGACTTCTCCACCACCTACCAAATGTTGGGAACCAACTCAATGGTCGCTAATTTCCATCTCCAAGATGGGCTATTGTGTCGTCTAGGTCATCTCTTTATTCCATCAAGAGAGCCCGTGAAGATTATTTGGGAAGGTCACTATAGTTGGGTGGTAGGATAATTTGGCGTCGAAACGATAGTGGAAGTGCTACAGAAACATTTCTATTGGTCGAAACTTTGGAAATATGTCAACAAGTATATCAGGTCTTGCACGGCTAGTGCTATTTCCAAACTGACCACAAATAAATAGGGCATCTACACCCCTCTTCCTACTCCTGACAGGCCATAGGAATCCATATCAATGGATTACATTTTGGTCCTCCCATCCACCAAGAGGGGAAATGACTGTGTTTTTTTGGTTCTTAATCATTTTTCCAAGATGGCGATTTTATCCACCTAGAAGAATAACATCACAACATAAGCCACTACCAAGATCCCACAAACCATTATCTCATACCGTGACAGTCGGTTGCTCAACACATTATGGTTGAGCCTCTAGTCACTGTTGGATACCAATCTCACCAAATCAACTACCTTCCACCCCTAAACAGATGGCCAAACTGAGGTCGTCAATCGTATGATCGTACATATCCTTCGCATGTACAATTCAAAACACCCACGCACATGGGATGAGAGTCTTCCCTATGTCTATCATAGGTACAATCGATCCCTACATAGCTCAACTAGCCACAACCCCTTTTAGGTGGGGTTGGGATTCCAACCATTGGGCCCCATGGATGTTGCACTACCCCTGACGACCACCTTGGTTGATTCATCCCCTACTCCAGAAGTTGACAAAGCCACAAGGTCCATTGAGCGGATCCATCACATCCGCCAACATGTTTAGGATATTCTACAGAAGTCTAACACCAAGTAAAATCAGTGCCATGATCAACATCAGATGCCACATAAGTTTTAGGTGGGCGACAAAGTTTGGTTGCACTTCTATAAATAATTCCTTACAGGTCCCCATCGAAATCTTCTCCCACTCTTTTATGGGTCATACACCATCACCAAGGTTGTGGGTGACAATTCTTTTGAGCTCAACATTCCCCCTTTCCTTGGCCTACACCCATTCTTCAACGTGGCTCTCCTTTGGCCATATTTCCCACCATTATTGGACACCTTAGAGATAGCAGAGCAGTTGACACCAATAGAGATAAACCTTGACTACATGAAACAATAATCCAGTGATCATATTTTGTAAACACAGATCAATATCACTTGATATCAAAGGATCCAACTTTATCAAGTCGTCAAAGAAAGGAAGCTCCTACACTAAGGCAAGTGGCTCGTACGGGGCCAAATTCAGCAGACATTTAATCATCTGATGGGGGAACTCAATGCAATGGATACCATTTCTTCCTAAGGAGGGAGGATTTATCTAGGTGGATATCGATGGCCACCCACCTTTCCCAACTGGCTCAAAACAATTTTCTGGCAATTTTGGTAATTTACTATTTTTAGCAATTTTTAATTTCCGGGGACATTTTGAGGGCCTAAATAAAGGTTTTTTAGGATCAATATTATAAATCATAGCCAAAGGCTTTGATTGATCCCTAAAAATTATTATCCTCGACGATACCTTTCCAACTAGCTATCGTGCACCCCAAACAGAGATCGTATGCAAAAGTTATGACCCCAGAAAGTTGATGTACTAACTTACCCAAACGGGGACCACATGACTTTTGGTGCCTCATCTCCTAGGGTTAGGTTTTCGGATGTCTAGGGTTTGTGACATTCTTTTTTATTGTAAAAAAATACTTCATATCCTCATTGTAATCATCTTCTTGTGAAGGAGTGTAGTCATCACATCTCTTCTCAGAGATAAGCTGCCACCATTCCAACAAGCTTGTTTTCCACTGCATTTTATAATTTCAGCTTATTTCCTTATTGAATAGAAAACCAATTTTATTGTATCTCTATTATTCTATGTTAAGCATATTTTAATAATATGTACTCATTTCATTCTACTCATAAAATACAGATCACTTAACATCAAACTGATTTGATAGTTGGGCTACCTCATAATCTTGTTGTGTTAAGTGACTAGTTTAAAAATCTGTCAACCACAACATCACTATCTACATCAATATCCTCAATCTGATTGTTTTGAAAAGTAGGTACTACTCTTTGGTCATCAACATTCCTCCTCTCTCTCTACATTATCTCAGGGGCATCATTCATCCTTCTAAAATGGTTGGGATTTTTGTTCCCAGCCCCTTGAAAAACTTTGTTTGGCTGTTTATATTCTCATTTCAGCTTAGCTATTTCAGATGTCAAATCCTTCAAAGTTTTGGTCATTTCATCAAGTTTGGGATCAGATGTGGATGGGATAGAGGAGGCATGGGATTCCTCTCTTTGTTTCTTATTGTCCTTTTCAGATTTATTATTTAACATGTCTGATGCCAATATGTTGGATTCAACCTCAATGGCTACTTCTTGCATGAACAACAAGGTGGTGGATCTTCTCTCCCTCAACAAAAGGGAAAATTATGCATCAAATGCATTGGAATAAGTGATATTGCAAGAGGATTCAATTGTCTTAATCTCATCTGGGATCCTACCATACATCTTGTTGAATCTCTTGGTAAAGTCTGAAATAGACTCACCATTATTTCTCTTAAGGGCCCCAAAATCAGTGATGTAATAGAGATAATCCCTTCTATATCCCCATTTCTTTATGAAATCTTCATCTAACGCATCAATATCTACAATGGAGGCTGGAGGGAGTCCCCAGAACCATTTTGTTACCTCCTCATCAAGGATTTATACAAACAACATCATCCACACATGTGCACAGTCAATGCTAAAGTTGTCTGCAAAGATGTAGAAGGCTACCATATGTTCCTCTTCCATGATATCCCCTTCCCCATTATATCTAGGAAAATATTTCATGTAATTTGTGGATGTGAGTTCATGTAATCCTACAGGAAGAACTAGGGGTGCATACCTGGCAACAATTATGACATCCATCCTCTTAACAACCATTGTTTGGGAAATAGGAATATGAAGATTGATTGGAGCTATAGGGGTGGATGTTGGACTTGATGATGTAGTATAAGTAGGATTTGAATGTGTCTAAGGTTCCTTGGAATTGTGATTCTCAGGGCTAGAAAATTCAAGATGCTTTTGATGATGAAGAAAAGTAGATTCTTGAGCTACAACTTTACTCTTGAGGGGTGAGGTATATCTCTAAGATAAGGTGGATTTTCTTAGTTTTCTTTATGGCTCAGAGACTATTGTGTCCTTCTTAGGGTTAGGATGAGCCTTAGTGGCTTTGATGTGGTCATATTTGGATCTATTGAGTCCTTTTTTGGGATCCAGTATTTATTTTGTGAAGTTTACTGAGTGGAGTCTCCAGGTGAAAGATGGCAGTCTGAATGTGTCTAGTATTTGTTTACCATCAAAGGTTAGATATGATAATTGTTGTTCTCCCAAGGAAATATATCTCATTACTCTGTTTCCCGCCAACAATGGTAGAAGATGTTGGTCCCAAAGTCTGCACCTCATTGTTAAAGGGTAGAGCTAGGCCACATCAATTTTAGAATGATTGGTTTTTTTATTTTGTTGGTCAGTTAGAGTGTTGGTTTTACCAATACATGAGCATGGTTGGGTTGGAAAAATGACAAGGATGAGGTTTCTCCTTGGATGGTGGCACACAAATGATAGACAAGTGAAATAATAGAGGTAAAAACAAAGGGAAACAACAAACCACTCAATGAATAATATGTTGTAAGAAGTTTAATACTTAAAATATCATTTCAAGACATTAAACATGTATCAAAAAAAATATTACTCCCACAGGTTGCAATAAAAACAGATCTTCACCAAATCATTAGTTTTTTTACAATTTTCATATTAGTAAAGATAAGTTATACAATAATTGAAGGAAATGAAATGCACTTCGCACAGATAAAAAATATGCATTCAAGAAAAGATAAAAACACATAAATATTTGGACAAAACAAATGTCATCAAGAGTATATTCACCAGGTAGAGAGATTTAATCCATGCATAAAATAGGTTAAACCAGCTGATGTATTGATATTCTTTTCCCCAAAGACTCAACCCTCAAAACATACAAAAATTGTGTATTTATCAGAGTTGCAGAGGCTCTCGTCCATCTGGTACTCAGACTTAACTCTACACTACCAGTTATAAAAAAACTAATTAACTTAACTAGAAACTATTAGAGTATAGTAATTTATACTTCACGCTTGACTTAATAAAGAAAAGTGGTTTTTATCACACATAAAAGACCACTAATAAATTAATCTGAAAGAGTCTTGAAATTGAACAACTAAAAACTACTACTAACAATGAAACTATATTGATGCATATGCTGCAGAAAACTAAGATTTGACAGAATTAATTAGGAGTGAGAGAACTGAGTTCTGTATCGAGAATTGGTATCCAAGCACATTGTTGGAGGCCACTGGGAGATAATTGAAATGTGTTTGGCAGCGTGTTTCTTCAACTTATCTGTTTGAGAAAGAGGTAATTCTTCTGGTGCTTTTCTGGAGTCCTCGATATTCCTTCTGTAGTCTGGAGTACAATTTCTTGAGCCCTGGTTTGGAACCCCGTTTTAAACATTTCAAATGTGCAATAAATGTGGGTGAGCCTCTTCGAAAATCAAGTGTTTGGGGGCTTCAGAGTGCAGAGTATACATATCCTCCTGAGGACATAACCCCTGGATTCATTATCCAACACTAATTACTTATTAACCTGAGATTACTTTAACATTCATCATTTAAGGACTTTAGAACTCTGACTCTTTGGGGTTCGAGAGTCTTTTAAATGTTGTCCTTGGAAACCTCCCGGAGGATGATTCCCTAAATTTGATGTGGTGGCCTGATGTCATATCACTTACATTTCATGGAAAGAATATTGGCATGTGTCACTCGAAATAGTATAGATGACAGACCCAAATGTGCTTGAAATGAGTACAACCTATCTCAACAGATGAGAACCATGTGAAACTCTCAGATTGGACCCTAGAAGTGATATAAGCATGTGATTACAGAGGTTGTCGAGGGTGGTTTGGATCCACACCTCTCCTTCTACAATCAACCATCAATCAACATGTACTTCACAAGATATACCATGGTTTCAATTGTGAAACCACTCTAGGAGATTAACGTTCGGGCACCTTTTATTTTCTGCAATGAATGTGAGTCATCAATCATTTTTGCAATTTGCGATCTAGGTGACCCTGCTACTTAGCGCCCCTGCTAAAGTTCTGTCCGTCTACCAATTTTAGAATTATTCTAACCATATTTAGAGATGGCGCCAATTTTGGCGTTCGGGAGATTTTGGATGTTGAGCATGAATATCTACCATAGTGACAATCTCCCGGATCTGACATGGCAGCGTGATGTTACAAATAATGACTTTGGAGCTCTAGTGCTTCAGGGCTTTGACACTTTGGGAATCTGCATTTTCTTTGGATCAAAATCTCTTGGAGTGACATGGTATCCTGATGTCATATATTTGACGTGTCATAGAAAGAAGGATGACACATTTCACTCGGAAATAGGCATATGATGTAACCAAACATGTCTGAAATGAGTGCCACGTATTATTGATAGATGAATTCCACGTTTTTTCGGCTCTTCGGCACTTTGGCTCTTCATCTCTTTGGATATTCGTCTCTTCGACACTCCGCTTGTCTTGAAGTAAAACCTCCAGGATGGATGATACTCCGGATCTGACGTGGCAGTCTGGGGCTCCGATGCTTTGGGGCTCCCACACTTCAAGGGTTCACGCTTTTTGTTAAACTCCACATGATTTTGAGACTCTGAATGAAAAAGAGTCGTTGATCTGAACTGACTATTGGATCTCCACCGTTGAAATTTAACCTGTCTATTTGGCCTAAAAGCTAAGCCCAAAATCCACTTCTCTGAATTGCTGCATTTTTCTTTTGGATATTTCTTGTGCAAACAAAGGACTTGGTCAACCTATTTCATACTCAATCAATGGAAAACATGATGACAAGTATTTCAAACTCAAACCACAACATGCAATCATCCTTCAAGAAAACAAAAATAATTTGCGCAAAGAATAAATGAAGAAAGATACTGATGAAACACCAAGTCATTTAACAATGGGAAATTGACTTGATGAACCAAAACATGAATGTTTTTTATGAAGGCATAGGGAAATGAGAGAGGAGGGGAATGGGTGTAGACATATGTCTCAACAAGTACCATGAAGACTTTTCTGCAATCTTGTGTTAAGTTATTGAATGAGCCATCATCTGTTAAGGTTTTACAAAATATGCTAGAAAGATGCAACAGAGAGGTAGATGGGAAGTTACAGTAGAAAACAGTCAATCATCTTCATACAAGAAGAAGTACAAGCAAATAATTCAGACTAAATTCTAACATTAGGGATTATAACATGGGAGATATTATACTAGATTTAGGCTCTTAAGTAAATGTCTTTCCTAAGAATACATGGAAGTTTATGGGAGAAACCACATTAGGCTATTCTCCTATCTAGTTGAAACTAGAAAATCAACACATAGTGTTACCAATTGGAAGGATTAAATATGTGACAATAGATTTGGATGGAGTGTGCACTATGGAAGATTTTGATGTGATAGATATAGTAGATGGCACAAAACCTTACCCAACATTATTTGGATTGGACTGGGCATTTGATAACCAATATATAATCAACCTAAAGACAAGAAAAATGACTTTTGAATCAAGTGAATATAGAATCATTGCTCCATTGGATCCTTCAGAAGGAGAAATGTTTGTAAAGGTGACTTGTTTGGATCTGGAAGAAATAAATCAGTTGTACAAAACCATTGAGCGAGAAGAGGATTATGTCAACCCAACTGCAAATGGGGTACTCAACTAGAGAAGCATTACATCATGTGTTTTTGAATTAGACACATGTTTGGAGAATTGGAAACAATGATTACATGAAGTTTCCACAAGGAGGTGCGCAAGAATCGATTGCGCAGTAAGATGGGTTGGTATAGAGATAAGAGAACCTCCCATTTTCATGGGGCAAATGACTTAGAGGAATTCTTGACAAAATATGAAGAAGAAGTGTTAGAAAATCAAAGGTTCTTAGCCCTAGATATTTCACTCAAGGAAACACCTACAAGATCGTGGTTTGGGGACAAAGAAACAATTCAAAACTGGTATCAGTGTAAACAACTACTGCACATTATATTTGGTGCAGAAAAAGGGAGCAATACAGTGCAAAAGTATGATGGGAAAGGAACACTAGTGGAACACTTGGAAAGGTGCAGAACACAATGGAGGATGACACTGCCAGAAGAATGGCCTCATCACTTTATTCATACATTGGAAGGGCTCCCAGGGAACTGGTATATAGACCAGGAGATGTAGAGAGGAATTACATAATGGACAAGATTAACGAAGAATTTTGTAGTAACCTTCTCATTAGAATATGAGAACCCAAACATTGATTCAACACTGAAGATGATATGGGGAGTGATATTTTTTGATGAACCATAGGTTGCAATAATGAGAGAATATCAACAATAGAATAGACAGACAGTCAAAGAGTCACTCTGATGTTATCATCTCGAAGAGGAAGAACCAGATGAACATGATCAGTGCAACATTCAAATCACATATAGTGAGGGAGGGAGAGAGGTGGAAGGGCCATCTCTAGAGTCATAGGAATTTGTTGAACCAATCAAAGTTAAGAAAGTCAACATTGGGATGAATTACAATCCTAAAATGGCAAGTATTGGAGACTATTGGGATGAAAAAACATTAGAAATAATAACAGAGTTACTGCACAAATACAGTGACCTATTTCCAACAACCTTTACAGATATGATAGGCATATTAGGGGAGATAGGTGAAATGAAGATATGCCTCAAACCTGAGGCTAGACCTATCAGATATAGACCTTACAGAACGAATCCAGTGTATAAGAAGAAAGTGAAAGAAGAAATTGATCGAATGTTGGAAGCCGGTATTATAAAACCATTAGAGGAATCTGAATGGATCAACCCCATGGTACTCCAGTAAAATAAGAAAGGGGGGATGAGGATCTGTGTAGACTTGCGAAAAATCAATGATGCTTGCTTACATGACCCTTTCCCTACCCATTTTACAGATGAGGTCTTAGAGAATGTGGGAGACCAGGAAGCATATTCATTCACAGATGGATTCTCAAGATACCATCATATTAAAATAGCTCCAGAGGACATGTATAAGACTACTTTTTCTATGGAATGGGAATCCTACCAATATACAATGATGCCCTTTTGACTGAAGAATGGACCAGCTATCTTTTCAAAGGTAGTCATAGATTGTTTTAAGGAATTCATGCATTAGTTTCTAGAAGTATATCTGGATGACTAGACTATGTATAGTCTTTTGAAAGGCCAAGTATAAGTGTTAAGACTAATGTTAGAAAGATGCAGGAAATGAAAAATACCATTAAACATCAAGAAATGCATTTTTGGTACACCTTTTGGGATATTGTTGGGACATATTGTGTGTAAAAAAGGTTTATTGGTTGACCCTGCTAAGATTGCAGTCATTGTGAATTTACCACCACCAAAGTCAGTGTCCCAATTAAGAGAAACACTGGGACATACATACTATTATAGGAAATTTATAAAGGGGTATGCGCAAATTACTACACCAATGGAAAAATTGTTAAAGAATGACACCATATTTCAGTGGAATGAGGACTTTTAGCAAGTATTGGACACTCTATAGGAAAATATTGTGACAACACCTATATTAGTATTTCTAGATTGGGAAAATATATTTCATGTGCATGTAGATTCATCAGCCATAGAACTTGGATAAATTATCATGTAGCCAGGATCAGGGGACTTAGACCATCCTATATCATTTTCAAGTAGGAAGTTGTCAGAATCTGAGAAGAATTACAACACCATATAAAGAGAAGGCCTAGCCATGGTATATGCACTTCATAAATTCGCGCATTATTTACTGGGTAAACACTTTAAAATGTTCACAAATCATTCTGCACTCAAATATCTAGTCAACAAGCCAATGTTGGGGGGGAGGATCTGTAGATGGATGTTACTATTCCAATAATTTTATTTTTAAGTGATAGTAAAAAAATGGAAATTGAATGTAGGACCTGATCACTTGTTAAGGGTAACCAATGGAGAAAAACCTACTAACTTGGAAGACAACTCCCATGATGAAGAATTATTTTTAGTACATGTATTTGATCAATACTTCCCTCATATTATTAAATAATTAAGTACGGGAGTTGTGCCACAGGACTTTAGCAGTGCACAGAAGAAAAACCTGGTAGTCAAAGATGCAGACTATGAACTCATTGTAGGTCATTTATACAAGATGGGTGCAGATAGCATTTTGAGAAGGTGTGTATTGGAACATGAGCGACCCAGTATTTTAGTAGAATCTCATGAAGGTATAGCTAGAGGACACTATGTAGGAAAAGATACCGTGCAAAAGGTATTGCGTGCATGATTATGGTGGCCAACAGTTCATAAAGATTCCAAGGAATATTTCCATAACTCCAATGTCTGTCAAAGGGTTGGAAAACCCAACAGAAGGGATGAGATGCCCCTAAGACTACAAGTAACTCTGCAGGTATTTGAAAAATTGGCAATAGATTTCTTTGGACCTATTAATCCACCAAAAAAATGTTCAGGAGAAAGATATATCATTACTGAAACCAAATAGTTAACGATATGGGAAGAATCAACATCAGTTAAATATTGTAGCATAGATATATCATCACACTTCTTATTTGAGAAAGTGATTACCATATTTGGATGTACTAGGATTTTGATGAGTGACCAAGGAACTAATTTTATTAATAATACCATCAGGGTTGTGACTAAGGAATCTGAAGTCTATCACTAGAAGAGTACACCATATCATCCTCAGGCAAATGGGACAGTAGAAGCTTTCAATAATATTTTGTAAAATTCTTTGACTAAGATCTGCAATGTTAAAAGGGATGATTGGGACTTGAAAATACCAAGAGTACTATGGGAATACAATACCACATGAAATAAGTTGACAGGACAAACACCATTCATATTCGTGTATGGACAAGAAGCGATCGTGCCATTAGAATTTCTTGTACCCAGTCTGCACGTAGCAACAATTACCAACATGACAGAAAGAGGCACAGTACAAGAGAGGTTAAGTCAACTAATGGATATGGAATAGGACAGGATCCTGGCAGGATTTCACCAAGAATTACAGAAAGAAGGGGACAATGTCTGGCATGACAGACATATTAAAAAGAAAATCCTTAAGGAAGGAGACCTAGTTCTTCTTTATGACAAAAAATGTTTGCAACACCCTAGTAAGTTTAGAATGCATTGGCTAGGGCCATATGAAGTAATTACTATCACAGATGGGGGATCTGTGCAACTAAAGGAATTGGGAGGAACATAACTAAAATGAATGGTCAACTGTAGTCGACAGAAACTATACAGTGACAATCGACCTACTAACTCTTAAAATTTACAGTGCAATAAGAAAGTCATGTATACAGTGTACTATTGTAGATATGAGGAAAGGAAACTGATAAAAATATATAAAAAGTGGAAAAATAAGAAAAAGGAATACAAAAATAGAAAAATAATAAAAACACAAAAAGAGGTAGAATTTGATTGAACAATAAGAAAGTGGGAAAAAATTCATGCACATCAATTACTTCGACAACATAGAAAGACAGTGCACATGAAAATCTGACTCGGCACAAATGCACAAAAAAAGTGAAAAACAATAATGACCCGGTCTATAAAGTGCGGAAAGCATGAATTAGTTCAACACTTAGTGATTTTTGAGCACAGAGAAAGATACAAGTGCGTTCCCTATATATAATTGTGTGAAGACGAGAGTTAGTATTTGAATCAAATAAAGGATGACACCACCAAAGTTTGGTGCTCCAGGCCAGTACGAACAGATTACTCAATAGGACCAAAGGAGGAAGGAAATGATGAGGGATCCCGAGAATGTCGTCGATCTTGAAGATGTCACTACTTCTTAGACATAATCAATCATCCCAAAACAAGTTGAGGAGGAAACATCGACATCGACACAAGGGGAGGTAGGGCATAGTTCCGGTACCCGAGATGATATTCCAAGCCCTAATCCCAAAACATAGACTAAACCTGATGAATTAATGGGTCAACAGCAGGGATGTGACGAACAAGAGGTGTTGGTCGAGGACATCACCAACTCGCTGGACTCTGAAGGGGGAGAATATGATGCAGAAACAACAGAGGCATGCCCATCTACTTTCGGGTAGAAAATAAAGGTGCGGGATTTCACAAACATTACACTTCCCTACCTCCCATATGCAATGGTCACTATGGATGACATGCTCAGAAAAGGACCTAAACTTAGGTACTCAGACCATGATGTGCATGATGCAACCAAATTCCCAGATTTGGACGAGGAAGTATACCTAGCAAACATAGGGGAAATCAGACCCCTAGGAAAACCAATAATGGAGCCCGCGTGGTGGATAATAGGGATTTACAACTCCAGGATAATGAACCTCTTGGACATACCGCACTTCAGGCGTGGTAAAAATGTTGGGATTTTTGTCAAACAATTGTTAGCTCGAGTAGATGGTGACATCCTTTGGATGGATAGGTCAGTACAAATTGATGTGGAATTGATCGCTAAGATTACGGTATTACCTACAGTAGGTGCACAACCAGAGGAATACTTGGACAACAAGGTGCATGAGAAGGAGACCGTTGAGCTAGTAAAAGCACAATCTGGAACTAGCGGGGGAAACAGGGGCATTGTCCTCAGAGATATCAATGAAAATGTGAAATTTTTCACCAACAAGCTCATGGATTGCAAGTTGTTGAGGAAGTGCAGGAAAGAAGAGGGTCTAGAAGGAGTCATCACAGTATCCATGAAGTGCGCAAAGGGATTAATGTTCAGTTGGGAGTCATACCTCCTATGTGACGTCCCCCAAAAATAAAATATTTTTGAAAGTTGAATTTTGCTACAAAATTATTTCGTTTTTAGTAAATTCGAATTTGGAAAATTTTTGCCATTTATGGCAATTCCGAATTTCAAATTTGATATTTGTAATAAATTATTATGACTGTTGGGTAGAGATCTGATCTGACCCAACTAATTATTTGACAAATGACACTTGTATAAAAACAAAATATTTTATATTGATTGTAGGAGGACAAATGGAACAGCCATGTTAAAAATTAGTTGACCATGACTCCATGAGTGGGGAACATATTGGAACTACCCCTAGGATGATTTTTACAAGTGGAATATCAGTGATTTGGCCATTGGCAGCCCTTGAAAATCATGGATTTAGAAGGCTGTGAAAATTCCCAAGGGAGGGGGAAAAGACCTAGGCAAATGCATAAAGAAGCATATGTGAGAAGGCAGGATGTTGCCAAGTATGTTGGGAAGAGACTATTGATTTTTTTCCATTGTTGTTATCGACACTAAATGAGTGTGAGGCAAGAGGGATCTACTGTATGGAGGAACATTGGTGAAGAGGGATTTCCAAGTTCGCCCTCATGGACTCATGGTCAGGCTAGGGGGTGAACCGTGCAAGTGATCTTGACTGCTAGGTTCTACGGTTGGGAGGAATGTGGTTGTTCCCTCTGTCTTCCCGCAAGTTTAGTTCATATATGCTACTCTAACCCTTATCTGTCAGAATGATTTTATAGCTGATGTACTATACATGTTAAATCTGAACTGAAATGGTTCCTAGTATCTGTTTTAATGTTCGTATAATTGCAGTAAGTTATGTACTATATCTAAATTTCAGTATTACTGTATCTGTGGGATGAAATTCCTTATTGATATAGTGAAATCCTTAAATTTGGTATGCATTCAATAATCTAGACAAAGGTTGTTCGATTACATGAAATGTACAGTCCACTTTAGTATCGAATAACTTACATATCATTTCTAGAATCATCCCCTGGTACCCCTACCATGGATTTAGAACATGTACGTAAATATAAATATTTGATATCCTCATAGAATAAACAAAATAGTTTGTAGGATTAATTCTGGAAATGTCTCTCGAAATTAAATCGTTAAGTAGAAATGAATATGTAACAGTGAACGAATAGATCTATTGCAAGCATACATTTAGATCTACAATTGAATTCCTAGACAAAGATATATATATATATATATATATATATATATATATATATATATATAGTCGAGCTTTGGTAGAACCAGAATAATGAAAACATATGGGAATGAACGAAATCAAAGAGCCAACATTACCCTAAGATTAACGATATAATTATACAAACTGTCATTACCTGAAAGAACGGGTATGCATGCTAGTATCACATTCTAGGGAAGCGAATAACGATTTCACTGATACATTATCAACGCATGACGCATATTATATGTGTTGTGTGCGGGTACTATTGCATATACAAGGGTAAGGTATCCCAATTTGATTATATCATACAACATGCGGAGAGAAACAAATAAATTCTTTGATTTCATCGCTGTAGCAATTACATTACCTCGGACAAACAATTGTATGACTTAGGATATCCTTTAAATTTTCTTCGCATTTCATAGAAAACTATTTTAGTAATTTACAGTATAAATGCAATCAAATTCTGAAGATGAAATTAATCGAAAGGCAAGAGTCTAAAAAGAAACACAGAGGCCTGGAGATGTGAAACCCCACCTCTGATCGATCCCCTCTGGGGTAAATTCAAATTAATATTGTGTTAACATGAGACAAATCATACAAACATTAATAAAATCAAGAGATGGTGGTTATCATAATTGAAATAGAGATTTTTCCGAATACATTAAATTGCAGAAGTATTATACATAACATTGTAGGATAAAATATCTTCAAATAGAAAAGTAAGGTCCCTCCAATACTAAGTTGTACATATCTCCTTAATTGGACTGTTAATAACAAACACAAAATAGGGTGTAACCCTCAGACATCCGACATAGGAAATCGGAGCATGGGAAAAGCTACTTTTAACAAGAGAAAGCTACGAACGGAATCATGACCTCCATGCTTTGAATTTAAGAAGCAAGTTGAGAGCCACTATTTCGGAACCTGAGTACCTTTGTCCTAATGGGTAGAGGTCGGTCCCTATTCCATGAGAGGGGCATACCTACTTTTGATCATCACAAAAAAACATTAGTACAGTACAGAGTAGGACTTAAAAGTAGAATCGAAAGGTAAATTGATAACCACAGTTATGCCTGGAATACTTAACTTAGTAGCCAAAACGCTGCGCCCTCCAGTTGTCATGCATGGTATTGTAATCGACCTGGCCGAGGGGAGGATGGACCATGGAACTTCTAGTGGGTACCCTCGCAACAGGAAGAGTCCCACCATTAATACAGAGAATTCCATTTATACAAAATTTAAAAATAGCTTTGTGAATTCAAGAGTTAAATCTTTCATTATAAATCCTTTATGAACAGGAAATGAAGAATATAAGGAAAGACATCACACACAAAGTCAATAGAATTTCTCGCAAAAATTAACCTAACTTAATGAGGGATAAACTCCTGGTTAACCACCACCTTACTACAAATAATATGCATCAGTCATAGAAGAGAAACAGAGACGTTAAGAGTCAGACTCAACCCTATTCTTCCTGGAACCTTGACACAGTGTAAAAAATTAGAATTTTCTGAACTACTCTGAGTTACTCCCACATATAGTTACTAGTCACAGGGTAAACACAAAGGAATGAACCGGAATTAATTCCATAGGACACAAATAGTAGACACGAGGAATGACCTTGGGGCTCAAAGAGGTAGAGAGTAGTGACTCTCGAATACAGTGGAAACCTCTTCTACAGTCGATACCAGCATCAAAGTAATGCATAGGCTCCGAACATAATCGTCAGAGTAAAGGAGGTCTTTAAAATAATAGTAAAGATTATAGCGAGTAAAGGTTTTTCTTGTATACGAATCAAACATTGAACTCTGTTTCGATTTTGAGACACGACAGTTCCCTTAGAGAACTTACCATGTAGTTGGTTGTTGTCGTCGATTCACCAAAGTTGCTCACAGAGGCAGTAGCATGTCCCTGTGGAGAAATGCATAATACATATCCTCTCCTTCAGAGTCACAAGGGCAGAAGAGAGACCGCCAAAACCTAAGAGGTTCGAGTACCACTCTTTACAGCACAGAAGGTACAACCCATGTGCTAGAACAAGTTGGCACGACAGGATTGGAAAGAACAGGTAGGAGATTCATCAGGACTAAGGATTAAGAGGACCCTAATTAATTTCAAGACAGAGCCTTAATTTCTCCTGACAGGTACATCCATCTCCCTTAATGTTGATGATGCAAAGATAACAGTAGTCAATCCATGACTGTCCAGTGAAACTAATCAGACACTAAACTATTGTCATTCAAGTTATCCTTCTGTGACCCTAACAGGAAGAGGAGGTTTTAGTTATTTAGTTATGCAGAGGATTTGTGCGGATTTGGTCAGGAATTCAAATCGTTATGGTAAAAACTAACTACATCATAACTAAAGTGAATCCATTAGAGAAATCACATTGAAAACAATGCGTAAGTCATCATTAATAATTTTAAACCTACTCATGATTCGTACTACATTAAGGATTTTAATTTTGATGTTGACACAGTTAGGAAAGGGTACAAGTATTAACTCCCAGGGATATAAACTTGTGCGCAAAATCCAAATAGCCTGATTCTCTTAACAAGGGAACTATAAACTCGACTCCCACTGTATAGGTAGATACGTGTATGGTATTAATATCTATATAGTAACATATGAGTTGGAAAATTGTTTGTGAACGTTGGAATCCTCTTTTAAGTGTTAAGTTAGAAGGGCATAGGGTCATTCAAAGAAAAAATAGAAACCTCTCTTAAGTGTTAAGTTAGTATGGCATAAGGCCATTTAAAGAAAAATGGTAAGTACCCGTCATACGTTTTGATTTGACGAAGATAATTGGTAAATAATGCACCAAAAGTTTTTTTTTATTTTTTTTATGATAAAATTGAGGTACATTACATATGGTATCAGAGCAAAAGTTACAACACTGGGCCTGAACAGGGCCATTTTTATTGCTTAATATATATTATGTTTTATATAAAAACTAATAAAACTTTTGGTTACAAACAGAAAGCTCTTTCTGTTTTGGTGATTAATTATGGCAGTTTAGGACAATGCAGAAAATAGGATGGAAGAAAATCTGCAACAAAGACCCCCTAGAGATACAAGGCAGAACAATGATAGAAGTTCACCCACAGAAGTGTTGGAAACAATGAGGAATCTTATTTTTGAACTGCAGATTTTTAAAGCCGATAATGAAAAAATGAAGAAGGTACAGTAGGAACAACAAGAGATAAAAAAAAGTCCTACTGTGCAGTATAGTGACCAAGAAAAGTCCAAAAGACAATAATAATGATGAAGAAGTCAACAAGAGAGCCTCCAAGAACTCAGGACCAAAAACAAAAAAAGAAGATAGTTCGTCTGAAGGAACACCTCCAGCTGAAGATAGAGCTATAACGGACAGAAAAAGAAAACAAGTGGACCACCTTAAAGGAGAATTTAAAAATATTAAACCAGCTATCTTTGATGGAGAATCCAGGACCGGGGAAGAAGCAGAGGCATGACTATTGGACATTAAAAAGTACTTCCAAATCTACAACTATTCCAGCAACATGAAGGTAAGGATGGCCATCTAGAATCTGAAAGGGAAGGCCAGTATATGGTGGCAAGATCTGAAATTGGTCAAGGGCCTAAAGGAGAAACAGTTGGAGTGGTATGAATTTAAGAAGTATTTCAAGAAACAATACCTTTCTGAAAATTATTATGAAAGGAAGACGAAATAATTTTACGAGTTACGACTCGGACAGATGATGATGGCGGACTTGATAAACAAATTTCTGGAGCTATTAAGGTTCGCACCGTACATCCGAGAGGATAAGGTAAAAATTCAACGATTTTTAAGTTGCTTACCACAGTCCTACAGGGATAGGATTGAGTTTGACAACACCAAATCTTTCAGTGAGGTGTTCAGGAAGCACGAATATGCTATGATCAGTATAAGCAGTGGGTAGAGTTTCCCAAATTTTGGAAGGATAAGAAGCAAGATCGAATGAACCAGTGAAATAAGGGATACCAACCAGCTCCTTATCGGAATGTCGTAAAAAAATTTCTGAGAAAAGATTCTCACTTCAGTAACCTGAATACGCAGAGCAACGGTAAACTGGTAAATATTGGAATTAAGAAGTTTGGGGACAACTCCCGCGAGCCACTAAAGTGTTGGGAATGTAGAGCGCCTCATCTAAGGAGGAACTGCCCATGGTTGATTTAAGCAAACAAAATTGTTGTTCATAATCTGCAAGAAGCCTCGACAGTGGGAGACATGGGTAGGAGCATACATCGGATAAATGCAGCCATTGATGGTCAACAAGATGACCACCATTCCTCAGTGGTAGAAATCGAAGGTAAGATCCATGACACTTGAATTTCTGTTTTAATTGAACCTGGAGCAACATTAAGTTATATTACTCCGAAGATAGTAGAGTCAAATAAACTTAAGAGATCGAAGCATGCAAAATCATGGCTTGTGTAACTTGCGACAGGTACTAAAAGGAAAGTAATTGACTTTATTTCTGATTTTGAGTTCATCTTAGATGGTCAAACTATAAGGGCCAATATGAACATCCTACCACTAGGATCTTACGATATGATCATTGGGATGGATTGGTTGGAACGACACAAAGTAATATTAGATTGTTATACAAAGATACTTAGCTATAAAGATGATTCTGGCACTACCAGGGCAGCCCAAGGTATACCAAAACCGGTATCGGTCAAACAAATTTCAGCGATGCAACTAAATAAATGTATGAGAAAGGGATGTCAAGTTTATGCCATCCAAGTGACGAATCTAGCAGAAAAAGAAGATAATCCAAAGTTAGAATACTTTGATGTCCTACGTGATTTAGGAGACGTGTTTGGGGATGAAATACCAGAATTACCCCCTAGAATGGAAATATACTTCTCCATAGACCTACTACCCGGTTCCACCCCTATCTCAAAAGTGCCTTACTGAATGAGTCTACCAGAACTGATAGAATTAAAAATACAATTACAGGAATTGTTGGACAAAGAGTATATCAGACTGAGTGTCTCACCTTGGGGGGCACCAGTCCTCTTTGTGAAAAATAAAGACGGTACTCTAAGACTATGTATTGATTATAGACAATTGAGGAAAATGACTATTAAGAATAAATACCCCTTACCAAGGACAAATGATCTGTTCGATCAAGTAGGTGGGGCCAAGATCTTTTCAAAGTTGGATTTATGATCCGACTATCATCAAGTTTGGATAAAAGATGAGGACATAAACAAAACAACTTTTCGAACAAGATATGGACACTACGAGTTTCTATTCATACCTTTCAGACTCACTAACACACCAGCCACATTTATGTGCCTAATGAACAGTATTTTCAGTCAGTACTTGGACAAGTTCGTGGTAGTATTCATCGACGACATCCTGGTCTATTAAAAAATGGAGGAAGAACATGAGGAACACTTAAGAATAGTTCTGCAAACATTGAGGAAGCACAAACTGTACGCCAAGTTTGACAAGTGTGACTTCTATCAAAAGGAAATACAATATCTAGGACATGTAATTTCAGTAGAGGGCATTGCAGTAGACCCGGAAAAGACAAAAGCCATTATGGAATGGTCGGTACCTAAAGATGTAGTGGATCTATGGTCGTTCATGGGAATCACCGGATATTACCGCAGGTTTATAGAAGGGTTTTCCAAGATAGCCTACCCTATCATGTCATTACAAAAGAAGGGAACCAGGTTTATCTGGTCAGAGAAGTGTCAAGACAGCTTCAACAAACTAAAGGAATTATTGACAACTGTACCCATATTGAAAGTAGCAAACCCAGATAAAGACTTCACCGTATGTGTTGATGCAAGTAAAGAAGGACTAGGTGGTGTCCTAACTCAGGAAGGACACATTATTTGTTATGAGCCCCGGAAATTAAAAGAACACGAGAGAAATTATGTCACTCATGAATTAGAATTGGAAGCAATAATACACGCATTCAGGATGTGGCGACACTACATAATGGGTAGAAAATTCCTATTATTAACAAACAATAGCGGGGTGAAATATCTGTTTAACCAACCAGATCATAATGCAAGACAAGAAAGGTGGTTAGCCTTCTTGAGCGAATTCAACTTCGAGGTCAGACATATCAAGGACAAAGAAAATAAAGTAGCAGACACTTTAAGCAGAAGAGTCCATGGGTTATTTGAGATGAATATCAGCGGGGCATAAAGTGATCTAGAACAAAGAATAAGGACGACAAGTATTAATGACGAAAACTACGCTAAGATAATGGAAGAATTGTAGAACAGTATCGCAAACTCAGATAAACCAGATCTAAGTATCGACAAGAAAGGACTTCTATGATTTAAAAAGAGACTTTACATACCAGATTCAACAAAATTAAAATTAAAAGTCTTCGACGAAACGCATAAGAAACTGTATTTTGGCCACCCAGGTTACCAGAAAATGATAACAACAATTAGGAAACTATTTTATTGGCCCAATATGAAGGGTGAAACAACAGAATACTTGGCTAGGTGCCAAGATTGTCAACAAGTTAAGGCCGAGCACCAGCATCCAGCCAGCCTATTACAACCATTACTAGTACCAGGATGGAAATGGGAGACCATATCGCTAGACTTTATAACAGGTTTGCCTAAAACTCAAAAACAGAATAATTCTATCATAGTTGTAATCGATAAACTCAGTAAGTCTGCACACTTTATTCCTATAAAGTCTACTTTTAAAGCTATAAACATTGTTGAAATATTCATGAAAGAAATTTTTAGACTGCATGGTATTCCTAAAATGGTGATTTCAGATAGAGACGTAAAATTCACATCCACCTTTTGGAAGGAATTATTTGTAGGGCTAAATACCAATTTGAATTGCAGTACGAGTTATCATCCACAAACGGATGGGAAAACCAAAAGGACAAACTAAATTATAGAGGATATTCTCTGCATGTACGTAAGAACAAAACCGAACAAGTGGGAGGACTATATTCACTTGGTAGAATTTGCATATAACAATGGGTACCAAACTTCAGCAAAGTTGAGCCCTTTCAAAATACTGTACAACAGAAAATGCACGACTCCAATTAGCTAGGATAACCCGGCTGACAGACTCATGTTTGGACCAGAGATGCTCCAAGAAATGGAGAACATGGTAAGAAAGGTACAATAGAACTTGAAGGAAGCACAGGACAGGCAGAAGAGTTATGCAGATCAGAAAAGAAGACACTAAGAATTTCAAGCGGGAGACCATGCATACTTGAAGGTCAAATCTTGAAAAATCTCATTGAAGTTAGAAAATTGTGCCAAAATGGCACCCAGGTTTTGTGGGCCCTTCGAGATACTAGCTCGAATTGGACCCGTAGCATATCCACTTGCACTTCCCACTAATCTAAGAATTCATAATGTATTTCATGTTTCTTTTTTGAAAAAGTATATTCACGACCCTACTCATATGATTGATTGGAACTTGGTACAGGTGGAACCCGAAGGCAAGTTCCAAGTGGAACCCCTACGCATTATGGACCGGAGAGAAATAACACTTAAGAACGTAGTCGTTGCTCAGGTAAAGGTGCAATGGAGGCACTTTAGTCCTGAGGAGGCCACGTGGGAATTGGACGGGGAGTTGCGGAAATCTCATCCAATCACGTTCCAAGAAAGGAACGAACACTGAGGACAATGTTTTATTGAAGGGGGAAAGGATGTGACGTCCCCCAAAAATAAAATATTTTTGAAAGTTGAATTTTGCTGGAAAATTATTCCGTTTTTAGTAAATTCGAATTTGGAAATTTTTTTCCATTTATGGCAATTCCAAATTTTGAATTTGATATTTGTAATAAATTATTATGACTGTTGGGTAGAGATCTGATGCTACCCAACTAATTATTTAACAATGACACGTGTATAAAAACAGAATATTTTATATTGATTGCAGGAGGACAAATGGAACAACCATGTTAAAAATTAGCTAACCATGACTCCATGAGTGGGGAACATATTGGAACTACCCCTAGGCTGATTTTTAAAAGTGGAAAATAAGTTATTTGGCCATTGGAAGCCCTTGAAATTTAGGGATTTAGAAGGCTGCGAAAATTCCCAAGGGAGGGAAAAAAGACCTAGGCAAATGAATAAAGAAGCATATGTGAGGAGGTAGGACACTGCCAAGTATGCTGGGAAGAGACTATTGATTTTTTTTCCATTCCTTTTATGAACACTGAATGAGTGTGAGGCAAGAGGGATCTATTGTATGGAGGAACATTGCTGAAGAGGGATTTCCAAGTTCGCCCTCATGGACTCATGGTCAGGCTAGGGGGTGAACTGTGCAAGTGATCTTAACTGTTAGGTTCTATGGTTGGGAGGAACGTGGTTGTTCCCTTTGTCTTCCCGCGAGTTTAGTTCAAATATGCTACTCTAACCCTTATCTGTCGAAATAATTTTATAGCTGATGTACTGTACATGTTAAATCTGAACTGAAATGGTTCCTAGTATCTATTTTAATGTTCGTATAATTATTGTAAGCTATGTACTGTATCTAAGTTTCAGTATTACTGTCTCTGTGGGATGAAATTGGTTATTGATATAGTGAAATCCTTAAAGTTGGTATGCATTCAATAATCTAGACAAAGGTTGTTCGATTACATGAAATGTACAGTCCACTTTACTATCGAATAGCTTACATATCATTTCTGGAATCATCCCCTGGTACCCCCACCAAGGATTTAGAACCTGTATGTAAATATAAATATCCGATATCCTCATAGAATAAAAAAAATAGTTTGTAGGATTAATTCTGGAAATGTCTCCTGAAATTAAATTGTTAAGTACAAACGAATGTGTAACAGTGAACGAATAGATCTATTGCAAGCATGCATTTAGATCTACAATCGAATTCCTAGACAAAGATATATATATATATATATATATATATAGTCGAGCTTGGATAGAACCAAAATAATGAAAACATATGGGAATGAACGAAATCAAAGAGCCAAGATTACCCTAAGCTTAACAATATAATTATACGAACTGTCATTACCCGAAAGAACGGGTATGCATGCTAGTATCACATTCCAGGGAAGCGAATAACGATTTCGTTGATACATTATCGACGCATGACGCATCTTGTATGTGTTGTGTGCGGGTACTATTACCTATACAAGGGTAAGGTATCCCAATTCGATTATATCGTACAACATGTGGAGAGAAACAAAGAAATTCTTTGATTTCATGGTTGTAGCAATTACATTACCTCGGAAAAACAGTTGTATGACTTAAGATATCCTTTAAATTTGCTTCACATTTCATAGAAAACTATTTAGTAATTTACAGTATAAATGCAATAAAATTCTGAAGATGCAATTGATCGAGAGGCAAGAGTCTAAAAAAAAACACAGAGGCCTGGAGATGTGAAACCCCACCTCTGATCGATCCCCTCTGGGGTAAATTAAAATTAAGATTTTGTTAACATGAGACAAATCATACAGACATTAATAAAATCAAGAGATGATGGTTATCATAACTGAAATAGAGATCTTTCCGAATACATTAAATTGCAGAAGTATTATACAAAACGTCGTAGGATAAAATTTCTTCAAATAGAAAAGTAAGGTCCCTCCAATACTAAGTTGTACATATCTCCTTAATTGGACTGTTAATAACAAACACAAAATAGGGCATAACCCTTAGACATCCGGCATAGGAAATCGGAGTATGGGAAAAGCTACTTTTAACAAGAGAAAGCTATGAACATAATCATGACCTCCATGCTTTGAATTTAAGAAGCAAGTTGAGAGCCACTATTTTGGAACCCGAGCACCTTTGTCATAATGGGTAGAGGTCGGTCCCTGTGCCATGAGAGGGGCATACCTGCTTTTGATCATCACAGAAAAACATTAGTACAGTACAGAGTAGGACTTAAAAGTAGAATTGAAAGGTAAATTGATAACCATAGCTATGCCTGGAATACTTAACTTGGTAGCCGAAACGTCGTGCCCTCGAGTTGTCATGCCTGGTATTGTAACCGACCCTGGCCAAGGGGAGGATGGACCCTGGAACTTCTGGTGGGTACCCTTGCAACAGGCAAAGTCCCACCATTAATACAGAGAATTCCATTTATACAAAATTTAAAAATAGATTTGCGAATTCAAGAGTTAAATCTTTCATTATAAATCCTTTATGAACAAGAAGCGAAGAATATAAGGAAAGACATCACACACAAAGTCAATAGAAGTTCTCACGAAAAGTACCCTAACTTAATGAGGGATAAACTCCTGGTTAACCACCACCTTACTACAAATAATATGCATCAGTCACAAAAGAGAAACAAAGACATTAAGAGTCAGACTTGACCCTATTCTTCCTGGAACCTTGACACGGTGTAAAAAATTAGACTCTTTTGAACTACTCTGAGTTACTCCCACATATAGTTACTAGTCACAGGGTAAACACAAAAGAATGAACCAGAATTAATTCCATAGGACACAAATAGTAGACACAAGGAATGACCTTGGGGCTCACAGAGGTAGAGAGTAGTGACTCTCGAATACAATCGAAACCTCTTCTACAGTCGATACCAGCATCGAAGTAATGCATAGGCTCCGAACATAACCGTCGGAGTAAAGGAGGCCTTTAAAATCACAGTAAATATTATAGGGAGTAAAGGTTTTTCTTGTATACAAATCAAACATTGAACTCTGTTTCGATTTTGAGACACGACAATTCCCTTAGAGAACTTACCATGTAGTTGGTTGTTGCCGTCGATTCACCAAAGTTGCCCGCAGAGGAGGTAGCCTGTCCCTGTGGAGAAATGCATAATACAGAGCCTCTCCTTCGGAGTCACAAGGGCAGAAGAGAGACTGCCGAAACCTAAGAGGGTCGAGTACCGCTCTTTACAGCATAGAAGGTAGAACCCATGTGCTAGGACAAGCTGGCACGACAGGATTGGAAAGAACAGGTGGGAGAGTCATCCGGACTGAGGATTAAGAGGACCCTAATTAATTTCAAGACAGAGCCTTAATTTCTCCTGACAGGTACATCCATCTCCCTTAATACTAATGATGCAAAGATAATAGCAGTCAATCCATGAATGTCCAGTGAAACTAATCAGATGCTAAACTATTGTCATTTGAGTTATCCTTTTGTTACCCTAACGGGAAGAGGAGGTTTTAGTTCTTTAGTTATGAAAAGGATTTGTGCGGATTTGGTCGAGAATTCAAATCGTTATGGTGAAAACTAACTGCATCATAACTAAAGTGAAGCCATCGGAGAAATCACATTGAAAACAACGCGTAATTCATCATTAATAATTTTAAACCTACTCCTGATTCGTACTACATTAAGGATTTGAATTTTGATGTTGACACAGCTAGGAAAGGGTACAAGTATTAACTCCTAGGGATATAAACTTGTGTGCAAAATCCAAATAGCCCAATTCTCTTAACAAGGGAACTGTAAACTTGACTCCTAGTGCATAGGTAGATACGTGTATGGTATTAATATCTATATAGTAACATATGAGTTGGAAAATTACTTGTGAACATTGGAATCCTCTTTTAAGTGTTAAGTTAGAAGGGCATAGGGTCATTCAAAGAAAAAATCAAAACCTCTCTTAAGTGTTAAGTTAGTATGACATAAGTGTTCGACAACACAGGTATTCCAACAGAGGACGAACACCTTCAGTAACCACTCACATAACCAGATCAAAGATCAACACACCGATGTTTTCACGTGGTAAAACCCCTACGA
>ML789433.1:207374-239368 GCA_009831015.1 Picea engelmannii
CACACTTTTACCTAACGACATATTAGACCAAGTAGATCTTAACTAACTCCTAAGTGTCTAAATATCCTAACAATAAGGCCATTTAAAGAAAAAGGGTAAGTACCCGTCATACGTTTTGATTTGATGAAGATAATTGGTAAATAATGCACCAAAAGAATTTTTTAATTTTTTTTTTACGATAAATTTGAGGTACATTACATCTTGAGCCCATTTTCTACAGAGATGCGCAGAATAATGGAATTGAGTTCCATTGTTCTTGGCTCATCATTCTCATAGCTTTGGCAAGATGGCACAAGAGAATTTTTTCAACCTTTTTGGATAGGAAAGGAAAGTGCTATGCGGCCAGATATGAGTCCCTCTGGTAGGCCAAGGACAATAAAAATCAACAGGAAAATAACACAGTGTTTGCGATGTTGCTAGAAGAGATAAAACAACACACAACCAATGTGTGACACATTCCTTTGGAGTTGGTCTAGGAAAATGAAGGGATATCCAGGTTTAAGGCATCAATGAACCACATGTGGATCCAGGCCACAAGGGATCAAAAGAAGGCATGCCTAGAGATGCAATACTACGTCACAAGTGAAGAGATTGACTGGATAACGCAGTGGAAGATGCCAGTAGAAAAACTAGCAACAAATCCATCTGCAACGTAATCCACAAAAACCAAGGGGAAGGCTGAAACAGGTTCCTCAGCAAACACAAACATCCTAGTTGATAACACTAGGAAGGATGCAGTATGCACTTAGGCATCAGGAAGCAACATAGTGCCAAAAATACCAAGGATGATAACAATAGTGACTAGGAAAAGCAATCTGCAGTATGCCAAAAAGGGAGACACATCTCAGGCTGGCGAGGAAAGGGTACATGTCACAATGAGTGGGGCGCAACCCTCACAGACAAAAAGGAATATATCGTAGGTAGATTAGATGCACAAAAAGATGAAGTATACCAAGGAAGACCGAGTCATCATCTTGATAGAGGATTATGTTGAGCTCATCACAGACAAGGTCTAGGAAAAGGGGGAAGAGGTGGTCCACTTTGTAGAGGCACAAATAAAGGAGATCATGGCCAAACTCATAGAAGTCCATGAAAATCTACAACAATTACAGAGTCATGAAGTACCATAGGCTACAACACAGAAACATGAAAAGACACAGTGACCCCCTACGTAGAAAGAAGGACATGAGAAGTTCAACTAGTAGTACAAGGCAACGATACATTCACAGTCACACAACAAATGGTTAGAATGGATGAAGAGACTGCACAGAAACCCATGGGGGAAATTGAACATTTTGAGGTAGTCATGGCGCAGATACCCACTAGAGAACTGTATAGACTTCAGGCTAGTATAATGCAAGAAGTACAATCCAAAGCCTGCATGGATGCCACTAACTTGGAGGTGAGTAGGGGAGTCATAGAAATGTTACAAATCACCTATGACCAATTGACCTCGAAGAAAGAGGAGGAGAAAGGATGCACTGAAAATCTAGAGCATGGCATAACAATGGTATACGACCACATCCTAAATAGCACGCAATCATAAGAGAGGAGTGTCGAAGAAAAGATAAAAATCATTTCACATACGATTGAGGGATATAGTCAAGAAATCGAGGAGCTAAAAGAAAAACTTAATCCTACAAATCCTTCTAAGGTTCGATATAAAAGAGAACAACAATCTGCACTCTAGATAGTGGATATGGAAAAGGAAGCAAGGGAAGTCGCATAACTGTTCGACAGAACTGCGTAGATTTGGACCATTTTGGAAGAGGAAGAAAAGGTCCAACAATTGGACAAACAAGAGGAGAAAATCAACACTTCCATACAAGAGTTAAAGCAATGACAGAAAACAATGAGCATTACATAGCACTTGAAGGGCACCTAGGAAATGAAGACTCTGCACAGAGAGTTAAAGACAACGCAGACGAATAAGAAAGAAAGAGAAGCCCAATTGGAGCCCCTGCAGTAAAAAGAAACATAGATGATTGTGAAGTTGGAGGAAGAGAAGAAAAGCATGGAACATGCACATTCAAAGAGCACATCATTACTACAGGAACAAATAACAACGCAGATAGCCGAGACACTAAGAGAAAACATTGTGTAGATGAAGGATAAAGGAAAGGAACTAGAAGATAAGTTCCAGAGCTTGAAAAAGGTTGTATAGGGAGCGCACACAACCTGAGTGCTCAGGACGAGAAACATGTCAATGTTGGGGGCTTGTTGGGCACAGACCTATTTTAGGAAGAAAGTGTAGAAATTTGATGACAAAAATCAGCAAGATAATATTTTTTCATACACTTAGCAACCTAGAGATAATTGTCTTACATGAACTCTAAAATGTATAAAACCCACATTCAGAAATCACCATAAGAAAAAATACACATTTCGAAGTAATTATGCAGCGAAAATAAACACAATGAACAACATTCAATCACCCATGAATAACTCGAAAATTCAGTAAAATTCCAGGGAAAACCCCAATGCAGGGAAACTCAAAGAGAGAGAGAGATTATATTATCTTTAGGAAAGATTTATCAGTAGGCACAATACATTTTCTAGCCAAGAGAAAAAACACTTACAACACAAAAATAATCCCCCACAAATCTACCTTGAAATTCCTGCCACAGTTCATACAACTATACGGATTTGTTGAAAACAACACCTCGAGAAATGTTCCCACAACATGATGTTGTACCTTGTTGTTTGTGTGACCGACCTCCTTTAGAAAACCTAGAAAACCTACCTTGAAAACCGTTCCACCTCTTGCCTTGATTTTTGTGCCAATGTTTGTTGATGTACAACCTGTACAGATTTTTACAGTACGACATGTCCCAACAAATAACACAACAACAATTCAAAACAAAAAATGCCTCCTTGGGATTTGTGCCCTAGTTCTCTTGGGAAATGTACCAGCTTGTTGCTCACTTTCCTCTCCAAGCTCTCCTCATAAATCTCTCTTTCTCTTTTTCTTAATGTGTCTTGCACACTACCCAATGCATTCTTTTATAAATCTGAAAATGACATTTTCCCTCCAAAGTGTCTTTTCACCTTCCCCAACCCTAAATCCAAAGGCCAAGATCTAATCTTTCCTTTTGCAAGATCAAGGATCATGATTCATTCCCTCAAAAATGAATCACTTAAAATATTAAAGTACAATTCACTTTATTACATAAGTGCACTTTATGAAACAAAGTCACTTTAAAATTAAAAGGTACACTTTATTAAAAAGTCACTTTAATAAACTAACCACTTTACAACTTTATAAAACCCATTACAAAGTTAAGTGCCTAGTAGTGTCAACATAAGGTAACATCCGCATACAAAACAAAACATGTGGTCTTGCGGAGTACCTCCCGAGATAAAAAGCTAACACTCCCTCTTAGTGAGGGATGTATTCGTTGCAGTCTCCATGATTTGGTCCCATCACACTATGCTTAGTAAGATCTCCCTCTGAACTTGGAGCCATCCTCAACACCTTCACATAACTCGAACTAGAATATCTTCTCCTAACAACTACCTGGAACCCTGAGCTCCTTGGAGAATCCACTCCACCCTGAGCATTGGTTTGACCACACCAACTGAGCCTTTTGTCGGTGCTCAGAATAGACTTACTCTCTTATTTCAGAATGCAAGAATGAATGATTGGGCCCACCGCAGTCTCAGGATCCTCCTCATGCTCCTCATTCGATGCTGAATCATACACTGAAGGTTGTCCTCGCAACATATACAACCTATCCACCCGATCACCGATCAACTATAGTTCCACGAGGTCCACTCCCTTCCTGTAGATAAAGACATGTTCCCTCTTGAACAATATACAATATCATACATCCTCCAAGGCTGAGACTGAGAGAAAGTTAACCCTCAACTCTGGAACAAAGAGAACTCCATCAAGCTCCAAGAATCCTCCATACTCGAGTCAGAATATAACCCTTCCAACTCCACGTACAACTCACGCTATACTACCTTCATTTACCACCTGTCGATCAGGACCTGTCTCTGTGATAATAAGGAATATTGGCCAAATTCTTGTCATGTGGCAAGAGGCATCACTATCCACAATCCATCTGAAATCACCCCCAAATCCTCCACTACCGACACTGGATACTAGAGTAACCAAAGAAAATTCCTTGTCATAGTTGGATGCAAAGTCCTGCATGGTTGTTGTACCAGTTGTCTCAGGCCCCTCTGGTTCCTTCTTCTTCTTCTTCTTCTCAGGACAATGAATAGCAAGGTGCCCCAACTGGTTACAACAGTAACATCTGACTTTGCTCAAGTGCCTCTCGAAACTTCATTTCTTCTTGCTCTTTTCAGTAAGAGAAACATTCTCATCAGCTCCAGATGTATTATGTCCACTACTCTGTGATCCTTCTTGGATCTCCTCCTCAGTGAAATCATTCCACAGTCTGCTCCAATATGGAAGATTCTCACAACCCACCACACACTTCACAAAGACTTCCCATTCCTTGGTGAAGCCTTTCAAGGCTATCCTCACCAACTCTGAATCTGATATGACCTCTCCCACTGCAATTAGCGCATCTTTCACTTGAGCTACCCAGGTAAGATAAGAAGAAAAACTCTCCTCCTTACCCATCTTAGTATCATGCAGTTTAGTCTTCAATGCCATCTTCTGATTCTCATTCTTCACCTCAAATAAGTTCTTAAATGCATCCCACATCTCTTTGGTCATCTTCTTCTTAGCCAAGTGCGGGATAAGGTGATCCTTCACCCCATCCAGAATAATCCTCTGAGATTTTTCCTCCTTGACCTCATGCAAATCCAAAGCAACGGGATCTATTGTGGGAACCACAACAATAGAACTGACATAGTTCCAAATCTTGTTCTCTTTGAGAACAACTGACATCCAGACCTTCCATTGAAAATAGTTGGAAATTCCATCCAACGTATCCTCAAATCTAATGCATGAAACCATATTCCCTGTCACTGCTCAAGGAAAACAATCACAAATTTCCCACCTTCAAACTTGCCCAAAAATCTCACTGCTCACTGTCATATAGAGCCTAAGCTCTAATACCATGTAAATTTAATGACAAAAACCAACAAGCTAATATTCTATGATACACTTAGAAACCTATATTTAATTGTCTTGCATGAACTTTGAAACGTATAAAACCCACATTCAGAAGTTACCATAAGCAAAAATACACATTGCTAAGTAATTATGCAGTGGAAATAAACACAATGAAAAACATTCAATCATCCATGAATAACTTAGAAATTTAGGCAAATTTCAGGGAAAACCCCAACGTGGGGAAACCCAAAGAGAGAGAGAGATTCTATTAGCTTTAGGAAACATTTATCAGCAGCCACAATACATTTTCCAGCCAAGAGAAAAACCACTTACAGCACAAAAACAATCCCCCACAAATATGCCTTGAAATTCATGCCACAGTCTGTACAGCTGTACGGATTTGCTGAAAATAACACCTCGATAATTGTGCCCACAATAGGTTATTGTACCTTGATGTTCGTACTACCAACCTCCTCTAGAAAACCCAGAAAAACTTCCTTGAAAACCGTTCCACTTCTTGCCTCGATTTCCATGCCAATGTTTGTTGTTGTACGACCTGTATGCATCCGTACAGTATGGTCTGTCCCAACAAATAACACAACAACACTTCAAAATATAAAATTTTCACCTTCCCTAACCCTAAGTCAAAAGGCCAAGATCTAATGTTTCCTTTTGCAAGACCAAGGGTCATGATTCATTCCCTACAAATTGAATGACTTAAAATATTAAAGTACAATTCACTTTATTACATAAGTGCACTTTATGAAATAAAGTCACTTTAAAATTAGAAGGTACAATTTATTAAAAAGTCACTTTAATAAAAGAACCACTTTACAACTTTATAAAACCCATTACAAAGTTAAGTGCCTAGTAGTGTCAACATAAGGTAACATCTGTATACAAGACAAAACATGCGGAGTACCTCCTGACCTAAAAAGCTAACATAAATTTTATTTTGGGCACATGCCTATTTTTTGAGAAAGATTTGTTTTGGGGAAAGACCTATTTTTGGAAAGAAGGACCTAATTTTGGAGTGTGTGAAATAGGTGGCAAGAAAGAAACACGCAAAAAAAGAAGGAAAAGTAGCATGTAGGAGGAAAAGCAACATAGTGTGCAGACAGACAAGACTAACCATGATAGGGTTAGGGTTTTTGACAAAGATTGTAACAACTATAAGCCTATAAAGTAGTTGAACAGGTTGAAAAGAGAGTAGTGGAATGGGTTGATGAGGTAGTAGTTGAAGGGGTTGACGAGGTAGTGGATCAAGAGGTTAAAAGTTCAGGAAGTTCAAGAGTTCAGTCCATAATTGTAAGCAAGTTTGTAATGAGTCGTGTAGAAGAGTCGAATATGTTTTTCTTTGAGGATTAGGTCACAGGTTGAGGATCATGGTGTGATCTATTCAGCTTCATAGAGGGTTCTGACCCTCATTTTGATTGCATTACTTAAGATGTAATGCACGTAGTGCAAGATTTTGTAGCAGAATAAATAAAAGAGAAGAGAAGCCAGATCTTTATGGAAGTATCCCTAGAAGGGGGTGAACCATGGTAAACCTAGGGTTTTGTGTGATTATTAATGAATGCTTTACTTTTCTGTTGGTCATTAGCTTAACAATGAATGGTTAAAGTAGGTATATCAACATGCATGCATATGTTTAAATATGAATAAATCATAAAATTAGATGAATGATTAACAAGGATAATGCATAAGGAAGAAATAAACCACCCACATTCCCCACTCATTCCTAGACTTCAAACAAATGAGTATTGTAGCCCCCCATAAAATCTATCTCATATGAGACTACATTGTGCACCCTTTGTGCGATGTTTCCTTTTGGTTTACTAGGAGGGTCGATAGTTTTGAGGGATTTATTGGAAACTTGTTTGAGATCAAAACCTAGGTCAGCCCAAGAAGATGCTAACCAACAGTAAGAGTTCGAAAAGATTTCATATTAAATAGTAACATAGACCTAATTCTAATTGTTTGAAAGAAGCAAGTTGAAAGAATATTGGGGAAGTCAAAACTTGACACAAAAATATGATCACCCTTCCTTAACCATATAACCAATATCTTATTAAAACTTCGATTATTTGTAGACATTAATATTCAATTCAATTAAGATATATTTATTAAGTGGTGCAATTATGAAACAAATATAAAGTACATGTATGTACGAGTATTTAAAAAAGATTTCATATTAAACAATAACACATGTATAATGTTAGTAGTACAAAGGATTAGTTCAATTTGTTGATTCATCCATTCAAGGCATGTTGCCAATGATGAAACTATTAGTCACCAATTCAAATCTCAAAGTCCCTCGAGGCTACCATATATTATTAGTCATTTTTTTCATAGTTAATAACTTGCATAAAATGTTAACATGTTCCATATAATTCTATGTGTGTGAAATTTTTAATTTATATTAGTCATTATTTCATAATTAGTGTATATATAATAATAAGATGGGTATATCTTAAAATGTCTTAAAATAATTTATACTACTCTATATGAAAATTAACATGACCTATAAAATATTACTTAAAAAATTAAACATACAAATTTCCTCACAAATAATTTAATAAAAAAACCTTCTAAAATTAATAATTTCTAATACTACAAATCTAAAATATTACTTTAAAAAATTAAACATACAAATTTCCTCACAAAATAATTTTATAAAACAATACTTTTAAAACTAATAATTTCCAATATTAAAAATCCAAATAAAAAAACATTTGAATCAATATAATATAGATTAATGAAAACTTTACTAACTTTAAAAATTATTCATTTATAGGACCTCCACAAATCTCTAGTATAATATAAGTTAATAAAAAAATTTCCACTAAAAATTTATTCGTTTACAAGAACTCCACAGATTCCTTTCCCTATAAATTTGTATATTTTATTTTTGAAATTTAATAAAAAAATAAGTTTACTCTGGAAATTATTCTTGAATTGTGTATATTTCCTTTTTCAAATTTAATTAAAAAAAAAAACTTTTCTCTAAAATTATCCTTGATTCTTAACTATTCTTGATTCTTGAATTGATATTAAAAGATAAAACAAAATCATTGTTTAATTAAATTAATATTAACTATATAAGTAATTAAAACATAACAGCTGAACGTTTATTTCCTATATACATTTTATAACATCTAATGCTTTGTAGGGATATGATGATTAAGAATATGTTCAAATCAATGTAACTAGGGGATCCGGATAAAATAAAGTGATGGTCAAAAAAACACTCAACTATTCAAACCTCAAATTAAACAATTCTTTACATCTTGCACATGGTAGGTAAAGTTAGGTCATTGTTACCCACTCACCATCTTAAGATTTTCCACGCTCACAAAAGGGCAACCATTTCGATCAATGATGTATAATTTCTCACTCACCAAGTTAACATCTTCCATACTCACAAAGGTAGATAAAGTTATCTTTGTTTCGCACTCACCACCTTAGCATCTTCCACGCTCACAAAGGTCTAAAATTTCGGTCAATAATGTAGATTTGCCCACTTGCCACCTTATCATCTTCTATACTCATAAAGGCAGGTAAAGTTGCGTATTTGTTCCCCACTCACCACCTTGACATCCTCCACCCAAACATTTCGGTCAATGATGTAAGAAAGTTTATGTACTCAGAAACAACCATATAGCTTAGATGGCCCGTTACATATTTGTATTTAATTCAAGAGTGGGTATGCAACAACCATGGAAGCCGTACCACTGGAGCTTTCTGATTGTTGGAGCCAATGGAGGTTTCTGGTTATTGGACTAGAGAATCCCATATATCTGAACAGAACGGCCATGCCCGATCTTTTTTCACTCATAAAAAGGACTCAAGATTCTGTAACAGAAAAGTGGCCTTCCATTACGAAATTCGCAGTGGAATTCTGTAACAGAAAATGTGGCATTACACTAAATTCTGGTACCCACAAGAGAAATGTTAAAAGGTAGGCGCGACCAAAAATAAAATAATAATCAAACGTTCAACTGAGCGGAGCAAACTAAGCGTGGTCCTCACGGCCATTCATATTATAAAACTGGAACTCAACTTTCTTCACCATACAGTTCTTCTCTCCTCTGTATCGAAGCGTTCTTTAGTGATGGCGAACAAGGGTTACCCGGTAGCAAATGTTACAGTGGCGGTTGTATTGTTGTTGGCTTGCCTGCACATAGCGGAGACGGAGGCGGAGGCAAAGGTGAAATTAGGGCAGGAGAATATAAGCCACCTCCATTTCTATTTCCACGATTTACTGGTGGGCAAAAATGTGACAGCCGTGCAGGTGGCCTCGGCTCCCACCACAGGCTCTTACTTTACTCAGTTTGGGTTGGTGAGGGTTATGGATGACTGGCTTACAGAAGGACCGGAGGCGAGCTCCAAAATGGTGGGCAGAGCGCAGGGTATCTACGTTTCCTCCGGCCAAGAGAAAGTCCATCTGCTCATGGCTGCGACGTTTGTGTTCGAGAGCGGCAAGTACAACGGCAGCACGCTCGCCATGGTGGGGAAGAATGCGGTTCTAGAACAAGTGAGGGAAATGCCGATTGTGGGAGGCAGCGGATTTTTTCGATTGGCTCGAGGCTACGCACTTGCCCGCACTCATGTCTTCGATCGAAAAACCGGCAATGCTGTCGTTGAATACAACGTTACAGTTCTCCATTACTAGCCCTTTCGTCGCATCCATGGGATCGAGAGGAAGCTCCTTGATTGTACCATGTATCTCCCTTTAAAAATCATTGAGGTTCGGATTAACTCCAACCTTTTCATTGTCCTACGAAAAGTATCCAAAATAATCTAGGGTCGAGTGGTGTGAAGTTTGGAATGATCCATCACGAGGTTCGGAATAATCCCAACCTTTTGAGTGTCCTAGGTCAAGTGTCCAAAATAATCTAGGGTCGTGTGGTGTGAGGTTTGGACTGACCCTAACCTTTCAGTATCCGAGGTAAAGTGTCCAAAAGAGTGGTGTGAGGTTGGGATTAATCCCAACCTTTCACTTTCCTAGGTGAAGTATTCAAAATTACCTAGGGTCGGGTGGTGAGGAACTTAGACCACAAAATTGTGGTCAAAACACTGGTATTTATATGGAGGTAAGTACAGTGTCACTTTTATGATGTGTGAGATCATTAATATTTTATTATCTTTATATCTAAAGGCATATATTTATTGACAATGGGCACATTTAATAAGTTTTTAGTGCTTAATCAGTTTTGTATGGACAAGATTAAATATTGATGGAATATTCTTAGTCGTCTCAATAAATCAATGGTTGTGATTTCAACCGCTAACTTCCTCACTATTATAAAGGCATCAGTTTACATGTTTACTTTTTTACTTTTACTTGATCATATTTAAAATTTACTATGGCAACTAGTTGATTGCCATGTCTGAGTGATTAACAAAGATTAAGGTTTTGTTACAAAGTGGAGAGATGCCATGTGCAGCCGTGCGTTTCATTTTCTGGGTCAGCCGAAACCTTTTGGCGTTCACCAACCACAACCACAGTTTGCCGCTGTGCTAGTTGATATTGGTATCTCAACATTTATTACATTTTCATAATGAGAGGAATTATACTTTATATGCATTGAATCACTTATATTTTCATTTTTTTTTTTATGTTTATCATAGTATTTATGATATCCTTTTTAGGTTTATCATAGTATTTATGACACATTGGGAGAAAATTATAAGAAAGAGAGAGAGAAAGTGTAATTTTTTTTTTGGATTATAAAAAATTTAGATAAATTTGTCATCTTGATGCATGATAAATTTGAAGTTAAGATGGACTTATGTTGTTTTAGTAATACAAAATTGTGTCAAAATTTTATATTTATTAAAAAAGTTATATAAAATCATAACTCTCCTATTTACCCAATATCATTTACGATTTAGATAATAACATCAAGAGGACCACTTCAAAACATAGATAATGGTTAAAGTGAATACTAATAAGGTAATAATGTTGAATGATGAAGAAGGTGAATATTAAGAAAATAATAGGATGCATATAATAAATAACTCACGTAGTTTTCTCAACATTTCACATAAGATCATATGAGAAAGGAGGTTGAAATAAAATACCATTCAAACATTTAACTCAATATATTGTAGTAAATGTTGTACTTTTATTTTCTTTCTTTCCAATACTAATAGTTTATTTCTCCAATGTCATATGTTTTTCATAATTCCATTTACATTCTATTGCATGCTCTTAGTTTTAATGCACTGGATATATCAACAAATTATATATATATATATATATATATATATATATATATATATATCTTAACATTATAACAAAAAAAATGATGAACAATATGGTTTTAACATGGAGGATTCACATCGAAACAAACAAAGGAGTGGATTTCAACATAAAACTAAGAACCTCTTTCACAACATTATAATATGTAAATTTTGAAATTGTTTTGCACCATATTATGTTGAAGTCATTTTACTAGATAATTTACACTATCTCGGTGTTTAGATCAATGCATCAAATCAATTTTCTTTGCATAGTTTATTAAATCAATGCATATAATCATTTTTCACTATATTATTACTGAAATCAATGGACCCTATCATTTTGCATTATATCATTGTTTAAATCAATACAACTACTTGATTTCTCTTACAGAATCTTCGTAAGTAGCATATTGTTAGGATATTTAGACACTTAAGAGTTAGTTAAGATCTACTTGGTCTAATGTGTCGTTAGGTAAAAGTGTGTTTCTTAGTGTGTTTCTTTAGTATGCATTAGTATGAATTTGTAGTTAGGAAATACGACGGTCACGATATCTTCCCGACATAGAGTGATCTGACGGTTCATATTCTCCTCGATCTTAATGACCATTCTTTTGTGGCTTAGCACTTGATCGGTCCATGGTATCTATTTAAAGAGCATGGAGCGTCATTTGCCGATGATCGATTGTGAGAAACTCTCTTGTAAAATCTCTCTATAATCTTTTTTTTTGCATTAATAAACTACTCCAAGTGGTCATGTTGGTTGGGGGCGCGGATGTTTTCCCGTAGGGGTTTTACCACGTTAAAACATCGGTGTGTTGATATTTGATCTGGTTTTGTGAGTGGTTATTGAAGGTCTTCTTCCTCTATTGGAATACTTGTGTTGTTGAACATGAAATCAAAGCCTATTTGAAGACCCTCTCTTGTTGTATATTGAGATCGTGAAGTTGAGTTGTCTCATCTCCATTTTATGACATTTCCTTATATTTATGGGCTGAGAGGATTGTTTCGTTGCGTCCAAAGTGCTCATTTCAGTTAGGAACATTTTTTATTTCACTCGGAAAGGTTTTTGCTTTCCCAATATACGTTTATTTCAGTCAGATCCGGAGGTATAAAGCCTGAATACGCCATTTTAAATTTTTTGCAAAGTATTATTTTGGTTTTATATTATTTGTTTCCAGGTTGCTACTCTTTTAGATATGCATATTCTCTTTTCCCCACTCCATATGCGATCTCAGAAAATCAGAAACATATAGAAAAATGTGCATTTTTCTGGGTAAACTAACCAAGATGTGGCCCTTGTTGTCATTGAGAAGTGAAAAATGTTTCTTATGTGAAAAGAGTATTTTTTTAGCATGCTCTCCAAGAACGTCAACAACAACAACAACAAGCCCAATTGTAATATCCCTCGGTCGAACCCAAATGTAAATATAATCCAAGTATATTTAAGCTAGTGAGTTGTTTAGACGTCATTTTTGTAATACACCTTTCATGGCATGGTGCACGCATATACTGCACAGTAAAGGGTTGTAATGTGCACATTTCTTAATATCGCGCGTAGTAACTAAGGTGCGTGCAACCTTAAATACAGAGGATACAATGCACGGTAACTAAGTGCGCGCAATATTAAGGTCAGTGAACCTTTGTGTATATAAAATGCATTATAGGCTAGTGAGGTAGTATTATAAGCCGGAATGCTTATGTCTTGGACTTAGGCCAGGGTGCCTAGATGTGAAGGGCCAATGTGCCTACTTTGTACATGACTCATGACTAATATAAAATACATCACTACACACAGACCGACTATGATAAAAGAGATGGGGGGACTGAACTTCACCAGTTAGGGAAAGGGAGGGCCAAAAGTCAAGGAATATTATATTAATATTTCCTAAAACATAAAGTATGGATAATTAGTTTATCCTAAGTTCTAAAGTTGGGGACAAGTGGACAAAAGTAACTTCCAATATGACAAGTGTCAAGTTGGGGAAATGCATTCATATCGTGGGGAAACTTAGCTCAGTGGGGATTATTCAGGAGGGAGACCTTACGAGCGGAAAACACAGGGGGGGAAACCATCAGGCTGACCATCATTTTTGACAGAGAGTTCACAGTGATTCCAAAGACACACTTAGTTATCCAGTCAATGACTCCATGACCATTTCACTCATACATTTCGTTATCCTTGAGACAACCATTTCACCTTTCGGAAGCATGTTTCCCCATCCCTTTTGGTTGGTGTACCTAGTTAGCTTGGAGCGGGATTGAAGAAGCGGGTTGTCAGGCCCGTGAGAAGTTCTCTGAGCAAGAGAATTGCTAGGGATTGATTTCCATAAGTGTTAAACTGCAGCTACAATGCTCTGAGACTTCCGGTTCGACCTTTTGCTGAAGCCCTGTAAGGGAAGTGGGGCAGCCGAGGGACTGTTGAGCAGAGAAGGGGCACACTTCCTTGGGTGGGACAGGCATGTGGGGAATGAGAGGTTGTAGGTTGTTAGTTGAGTGAGCACTTGAGATGGAGTCTTTCCTATTATCCATGAGCCTTATCCTGGATAGGAATCCCTTTGCCCTGGGTGGATTTCAGTCCCAGCTCGGGGGTAATTCACTATTGAGAGTGATGAATAGTGTAGTCTATGGTTGGGAGGTTCGTGGATGGTCTGTAAGAAGTTGGTGACAGTCTTTCTAAGATAAGTACCAATTGTGTGATATATGGATATGTTGTTTTGTTATTTACATGCCTATGTTACATATGTGACTATGATTGCTTGTGTGCTTATGGATAATTTCCTGTAAATGATGCATATCGGTAATTACTGTTATTTTAATATAAAAATCATATGTTACAAAAAGAAATGGTTTGTTAATGTTTAGATGCAAAGCTTCCGCGAGCGTGTTGTATGTATATGTTTTAGTTGCATGCAGTTTAAAGAGTAAATGTAGGTAGCATTTCTTAGTTGACTACTGGGTATGCTATTATATGTTCCGCAGTATGGGAACGAAAGTGTTCCCTAGAGTAGCATGGCCGACCTCATGGATGGAAATGTTACCGACTGGCGTCAGAGCATGAGTGGATTCTCTGGAGTGGCATACCCCGGCCTCAGGATGGTCGAGGGGATCATTACAGTTTGGTATCAGAGCCTCTGTTCAACACTAAGATTGGATGGACCAGAAGGGTGCAATCGAAGTGAATATTCACAGAAAAATAACTTCAAAGTTACCAGAATTAGAGTCATAAAATGTCCTTGGAAAAAGTTGGCATACTGGAACGCGTGGTAAATTTGGCACCGTATGGGAAACTGTGGCATGCCAGTGCTCGTGGTAAATTGTGGCACCGTGCAAAAGATTATTATGTGTTGATGCACGTGCTGAAATTAGCCTTGCGCGATAAGCACACACATAGTAAGGTGCACATGGGGTGCGCAAGTATTGCTTAAAATAGAGGAGTTTTGTTAGTATGCACATAAGTACGAGTATAAGTTGTTTTGCGACAATGTATTCAGTAGTGTGCGTAGATATGTGAGCACGAAGGAATATGTTAAACTTGACATGGTGCATGCATAAGACGAAAATGCATGTAGAATATCGGTAAGTAGTATCAAAATTGTGCGCAGTGGATATTGGAGCACAATGCCAGAATAGTGCACGTAAGTAGTCGGTACGACGAAGAAGAAATTCACAGTAGATTTAGGTGCGCGGAGAAGCATTTACCTTGTAATATTTCTATGTACGATAATATAAATGAACAGGTCAATTTAATGTGTGCGAAGTCACTTGGAAGGCGAGGAGTCTGAGTTTAAATTGCATAATAATAAAAGAAAAATAAACACATAACCGCATTGAAGCATTAATTTTGAATTTAATTTCTTCTGATTTACACAGATGAAAATAAAATATAAGATTACAAGAAAAACTATTATAAAAGAAAACAAGAGTCATAACATCACCAAATAGAAATTGTAATAAAACTGTTTAAAAATCCGTTTATGTATTTATATAATCATATTAATCACAAAATTACAAAAGGGTGATGACAACAGTTAGCCTGTTGTAAAAAAGGTCATTGAAGAACATGCCTATCATCTCTTGTACTCTTTAAATCCGCTACCGGTTGTTCAAAATTCGTTGAGACATGCTTATCTTAATTGAAGACTTACTTTAGCTTAGCGATCTCTGCCTTTAAAGAAGAATCTAACCAGATCGGTTAATTTTCTCCAACACTTTCGGTCGCTTCAATCATAGATTCCTCCTTCTTATGTCGCTTACTCCTTTTCTTCTTAGTGGTTGGTTGATGACTAAATCCTTTATAGTGGGATTTAGTCTAACTTCCAAACGTGATTCTATAACTGGCTATGTGTGGAACTTAGTTTCTAGAAGGTGCGCAAGGACCCTTTCCTCCTTATTCGCAGGAAAGACTAGCATGTTGCTCGAATAACCAGTCTCACGCGAGTTAGCTTTGTCCATGTATATCAGGTTGGGGATACCAAAATGTGTCTTTATAGAGAGAAGGAAATCGAGCAGCTGAAGATTACTACGATTATGGATACAGAAATATCTTCATACTTGGGGAGTGGTAATTATAGAACTCCATTTATGAAGCACAGAAAAATTACGTACAAGGAGCATTGGGTTGCCATGCTCAGCTAATCCATTTCGAATGATTAGATTTTGAGTTCATTACATGGCAGCGTTTAGTTGATGCCACATGGTTGTGAAGTACCAAACGAAGGAAAAAGGGTGATCTGACTAGCCATTGCCCGCTACACGAGTGGTGGATTTGACATGTTGAGACATTTAATACCGCGTCTTGGCAAAAGTGGTTTCGACAAAACCACCTTCTTGTGCAAGTGTATCTCGGAAGGCACTGCGCGTCAGCGTTCTCAAGACTTGAGTATTATCTAGAATTGTTGTGGTGATAACACCAAGAAACTGGGAGTGATAATGTTGATGTGTGTGTTGAATCGAAATGGTGCATATTCTCATGAATTGTTGATTTTTTAGTTTGATTAGTTTCGATGGTTGCACGTTTTGTAGAATTAATAGCAACTCGGTCAGGTTAGACCAGTGCAGAGTCTGTAGGAATGGAAGAGGCACAGGGGAATTACAGTCATCCAGAGAAGAGTAGAGGGATGGATGTCCATTTGGGCATGGAAGGAATGAACTCCAACGGACATGGAGAAGAAAGGAATGAAGATATGAATATGGTTGAGACCATTAAGAATTTGCAGAAGGATGTCCAAAGCCATAAAGATGATAATGAAAGGCTTATGAAATCCAAAGAGTAGTAGGATGACTTCAACATGAATTTATTGGAAGGTTTGAATAGAATAGAGAAGAAATTGGTTAAGGAGAGTGATTCAAGTAGATTTGAGAGTCACAAATATTCAGAGGAGAAGGGAGAAGTAAAAAGTTCTAGTAGAAATCACCATCATCCCCATAGACATTCCCATAGGAGAGTAGGAAACAAATCAAGTCTATCCCATGTCAGAAGGTATAAAAGATTTGGGATGGATGACCTGCGAGGAGAAATGAACAAAATCAAACCTCCTACATTTGATGGTGAGCACAAGAAGGATGAAGATGCTGAAACATGGTTGCTAGGCATGAGGAATTATTTTCAAATGCATAATTATTGTTCCCATGCTGAAGGTAGAATCGCTATCTATCAACTCAAGGGAAAGGCCTCGATGTGGTGGGATCAAATTGTGTAGGTACAACACATTGTAGAGAAAAGTGTTACTTGGAGAGAATTCAAGAAGTATTTTGAGAAGAAATACTTGACCAAGAGATACTATGACAAGAAAATGAAAGAGTTCTTTGAACTTAAGCTTGGAAGTACGACCATCGAGGAATATGAGAGATGGTTTCTGAAACTGTTGAAATATGTCTCTTTCATTAAGGACGAGACAATCAAGATTCAACGGTACTAAAGTGGATTGCCATCGTTCACAGTGAAAAAATATAGTATGATGATCCAAAGACATTAGAAGAGACCATAAGGAGTGCAACTGGCTACAGGAGCTAGAAGAAAAGTTGATGAGATGGTTAAGTCCTGCCTCATAGACATGAATGGACTAAATACCAGGGTAGATTTGAACATCTTACCCTTAGGTTCCTATGACTGTTTAATTGGGATGGATTGGTTGGACCCACATCATGCTCTATTGGATTGTCATAACAAAGTATTCACTTTCTTGGATGAAGAAGGGAACCAAAGGAAAGTTCATGGAATTCCCAGGGCAGTAACTGTTAGAGAAACTTCAGCATTATAGTTGAAGAAATGTTATAGAAGAGGATGTCAAATATTTGCAGGTCGTATGGAGGAGACACCTAAAGACAAGGTGCCAAATTTAGAGAATTATGCAGTCCTGAAGGAGTTTGAAGATGTATTCAAGGAAGTACCAGGATTACCCCCAAGGAGAGACATTGATTTCTCTATAGATTTGATACCTGGAGCAACGCTAGTATCAAAGACTCCTTACAGGATGAGTACACAAAAATTGAAGGAGTTGCAAATGCATCTTGAAGAACTTTTGAAGAAGGGGTATATACACCCAAGTGTATCACCTTGGGGGGCCCCAGTCTTGTTTGTGAAAAAGAAAGATGGAACGTTAAGATTGTACATTGACTTTAGACAATTGAATAAAGTGACTGTTAAGAACAGATATCCCCTACCAAGGATTGATGACCTCTTTGATCAATTGAAGGATGGAAGGATATTTTCAAAGATAGATCTCAGATCAGGATACCATCAGGTAAGAATTAAATAATAAGATATTAGCAAGACCTCCTTCAGGACAAGGTATGGTCATTATGAGTTCACGGTGGCACCGTTTGGATTGTCAAATGCACCAGTTGTTTTCATGTGCTTAATGAATGGTGTTTTCGGAGAGTATTTGGACAAGTTTGTCATTGTCTTTTTGGATAAAATTCCTATATATTCCAAGTCATAGGAAGATCATGAACATTATTTGAGGATGATGTTACAAGTATTAAGGGAGCATCAGTTGTATGCCAAATTGAGAAAGTCCTCACTTTATCATAAACAAATTAATTATTTGGGGCATATCATCTCAAAAGATGAGATAGCAGTGGACCTTGAGAAGGTAGAAGCCATTAGAGAATGGTCAACACCAAAGAATGTGACAAAGGTCAGATCTTTCATGGTCCATGCAAGTTACTATAGGAGATTCATCAGAGGATTCTCAAAGATAGCAGACCCAATCACTTCCTTGCAAAGGAAAGGTATGAAGTTTCAGTGGATGACGGACTATGAAAGGAGTTTCCAACATTTGAAACAATTATTGACAAGTGCTCCAATACTAAGGATCGAAGACCCAAATGAAGATTTCATTGTATGCACAGATGCACGTAATGAAGGACTGGGTGTAGTCCTCAGTCAAGATGGATTTGTGATATGTTATGAATCAAGGAAGTTGAAGGATCATGAAAGAAACTATGTCACTCATGATTTGGAGTTGGCAACCATAGTCCATGCCTTGAGGAAATGGAGACACTACCTCATGGGAAAGAGGTTTGAGCTAAGAACAAACCACAATGGTTTGAAATATTTATTTGATCAGCCAAATCTAAATGCTAGACAAAGAAGATGGTTAGAATTTATAAGTGAATATAACTTTGATATAAATCATATCAAAGGGAAAGAAAATAAAGTGGTTGATGCACTCAGCAGGAGGGTGCATGAGCTTCATGCTACAACCATCAGCATGTACCAGATTGATGATAAAAGAAAAATTATGGAGGCTGCAGATACAGATCTGCAGTACAGAGAATTGGTAGCAATGCTACAACAACATAAGATACTTCAGAAGATGCATATTTATAAGTGGGGAGTAGATGGAATATTGCTGCACATGAACATAATTTTTGTACCAAATGTCCAGGACTTGAAACGTATAATTTTGTGTGAGATGCATAATGATCCTTATGCAGGGCACCCCGGATATCAGAAAACTATAACAGCGGTCAAGAGCCAATACTTTTGGCCAGGTATGAAGAGAGAAATTGCAGAATACATCGCTAGGTGTATGGAATCCCATAAAGTTAAAACAGAGCATAGGCACCCAGCAAGATTGTTGCAACCTTTTCCCATTCCTGAATGAAAGTGGGAAGTGTTGACAATGGATTTTATTACGAGATTGCCCAGAACATACAAGCTACATGATTCGATTATGGTAGTGGTGGACAAGCTTACAAAATATGCCCATTTCATTCCACTAAAAACTAATCACAAGAAAGCAGATGTCGTTGATATTTTGATGAGGGAAGTGGCACGATTGCATGGAATTCCTAAAATGATTGTGTTTGACAGAGACCCAAAATTCACCTCGAATTTCTGGAAAGGATTGTTGAAAGGATTCGAAACAAATCTGAACTTTAGTATATCTTATCATCCCGAGTCTGATGGATAGACAGAAAGAGTGAATAAATTGATAGAAGATATGTTGAGAATGTATGTGATGGATAAACCATCAAAATGGGAAGACTACCTACACTTGGTAGAATTCGATTATAACAATGGATATCAGGAATCATTGAAAATGAGCCCATTTGAAGCACTTTACGACAGAAGGTGCAATACTCCAGTAAGTTGGGGTAATCTAGCTGATAGAACAGTGGTCAGTCCAGAATTGCTCAAGGAGATGGAGGACCAAATGTAAAAAATTAAGCAGAATTTGAAAGATGCCCAAGACAGAAAAAAAAGCTATGCGGATAAAAACATAATCCATAGATAATTCAAAGTGGGTGATCATGTTTTCTTGAAAGTGAAAGCTCACAAGAGCTCCCTGAAGCTGGGACGCTGTGCCAAGTTAGAAGCTAGATTTTGTGGACCATTTGAAATCCTAGACAGGATTGGTCTAGTCGCTTATATGATTGCATTACCTACATCTATGTCTGTTCATAATGTATTCCATGTATCATTGCTAAAGAAATATATACTCGATGCTAATCATGTTATTGATTGGAATGTTATTCAGGTGGAGCAAGAAGACGCTTTCCAAGTGCATACGGTGCAGATCTTGGATCGAAAAATCAAATAACTCTGAAATCGAGCCATAGAGCTTGTAAAGGTCCAATTGACCTGGTATGGACCTAAAGACGCTACTTGGTAGCATGAGGATGCAATGCGGACAGAATACCGACATTGGTTTGAAGAATTTTGAGAATTGTGTTGTATATGTGTACATGATGCACTGATGACAATGCATAAATAAGGGGAGGGGATTGTAATATCCCTCAGTCAAACCCAAATGTAAATATAATCCAAGTATATTTAAGATAGTGAGTTGTTTAGACGTCATTTTTTTAATACCCCTTTCATGGCATGGTCTGTGCATATACTGCACAGTAAAGGGATGTAATGTGCACATTTTTGAATACCGTGCACAGTAACTAAGGTGTGCGCAACCTTAAATACAGAGGATACAATGTGCAATAACTAAGTGCATGCAATATTAAGGTCAATGAACCTTTGTGTATATAATATGCATTATAGGCTGGTGAGGTAGTATGATAAGCCGAAATGCTTATGTCTTGGACTTAGGCAAGCACACCTAGATGTCAAGGGCCAATGTGCCTAATTTGTACATGACTCATGACTAATATAAAATACATCACTACATGTAGACCGACCATGATAAAAGAGATGGGGGGACTAAACTTCACCAGTTAGGGAAAGGGAGGGCCAAAAGTCAAAGAGTATTATATTAATATTTCCTAAAACGTAAAGTATGGATAATTAGTTTATCCTAAGTTCTAAAGTTGGGGACAAGTGGACAAAAGTAACTTCCGATATGATAAGTGTCAAGTTGGGGACATGCATTCATATCGTGGGGAAACTTAGCTCAGTGGGGATTATTTGAGAGGGATACCTTACGAACGAAAAACACAGGGGGGGGAACCATCAGGCTGACAATCATTTTTTATGGAGAGTTCACAGTTATTCCAAAAACACACTCAGTTATACAGTCATTGACTCCATGACCATTTCACTCATACATTTCGTTATCCTTGAGAAAACCATTTCACCTTTCAGAATCCTATTTCCCCATCCCTTTTGGTTGGTGTACCTGGTTAGCTTGGAGCGGGATTGAAGAAGCGGGTTGTCAGGCCTGTGAGCAGTTCTTTGAGCGAGAGAATTGTTGGGGATTGATTTCCATAGGTGCTAAGTTGCAACTACAACGCTTTGAGACTTCCGATCCAGTCTGTTGTTGAAGCCCTGGAAGGGAAGTGGGGCAGCCGAGGGAATTTTGAGAAGAGAAGGGGCACACTTCCTTGGGTGGGACAAGCATGTGGGGAATGAGAGGTTGTAGGCTATTAGTTGAGTGATCACTTGAGACAGAGTCTTTCCTATTTTCCATGAGCCTTAGCCTAGATAGGAATCCCTTTACCCTGGGTGGAGTTCAGTCCCAGCTCGGGGGTGATTCACTGTTGAGAGTGATGAACAATGTAGTCTATGGCCGGGAGGTTTGTGGACGATCTGTAAGAAGTTGGTGATAGTCTTTCTAAGATAAGTACCAATTGTGTGATATATGGATATGATGTTTTGTTATTTACATGTCTATGTTACATATGTGACTATGATTGCTTGTGTGCTTAATGGTAATTTCCTGTAAATGATGCATATCGGTAATTATTGTTATTTTAATATAAAAATCGTATGTTACAGAAAGCAATGGTTTGTTTATGTTTATATTTAAAGCTTCCGCGAACGTGTTGTATGTATATGTTTTAGTTGCATGCAGTCTAAACAGTAAATTTAGGTGGCATTGCTTAGTTGACTACTGGGTATGCTACTGTATGTTCCACAGTATGGAAACGAAAGTGTTCCCTAGAGTAGCATGGCCGGCCTCATGGCTAGAAATGTTATTGACTGGCATCAAAGAATAGTGGTTGCTCTGGAGTGGCGTACCCTAGCCTCAGAATGGTCGAGGGGATTGTTACATCAATCCTCTTGCTAAAAAATACAATATGTTTTGCTATCCCATTTGGTTAAAAGTTGTCTTATTAGTAAGAGGTCTTGAGTTCAAGTCTCTTTTTTTGTTACTTTTTTTGAAAAAGTTTATGCTCAATTGTAAAGTGTATTTCACTTAGAGTATAAAAGTGAATCACTATAAGTAGCTTTAATATTTTATTTTAGAGTTATTTATTTTGCATGCGACTTTTCTTTCATAAAGTAGCTTCATTGTAAAAGTGATCCCCACTTCTTTTTATAAAAGTGGGTCACTTCATAAATCAACTTACACCACCATGTGGTCCTTTGGTTATCGTTTATGCCTTTTTTTTAAATGACATAACTTCCACATCCGAAGTCCATTTTTAGTGTCGCTTTTCTTAAAACCACCTAATTTTTCAAGATCCTTCCATCCAGACATCAGTTTCAGTTTTTAAATCCATATTATCTACATATTTAATATGGATTCTTCCAGTAGTCTTTTACTTACTAGCACCAACTACTTCCAATAGAAATCTCTTATGGAGGATTTATTAAGAAGTAAAGGCTTGTACCCGATTACCTTGGGAAAGGAAAACGAACCCATTGATGCTGATAAGAAATTCAAATGGGCTAATAGAAGTGACAAAGCACGTGGAATAATCAAAATGTCCATCTCTCAAGATTTAAGATTCCACCTTAAAGAAATTGATGACCCTGATGAATCTTGGGAAAATATTGAATCTTTGTTTGGTAAACTCAATATTATTCGAGCACAAGAATTAGAAAATCAAGTACTGAATTTAAGTCCAAGTGATTTTTATTGCATTGGAGACTATCTCTCTAAGTTTAAAACACTCAAACTTTTATGTGAAGAATGTGAGATAAATATGGAGGAAGAGCGTTGCATCTATCTTATTCTTTCTTGTTGGGTATGTGTTATATTCTTTGCATGTGTGTGTGTGGGCACGTCATATATGACAACTGTGTCTGACGATCCCTCGTAGTAGTGTTATGTTTGTGTCGTGTGCGTCGGGAACTTTCCTAGGGGGGTCCCAGGGGGGGGGGGCAAGTATTCCCCCCCTGATTACGCGCAGCATTCGGTGCCAGGCATAGCCCGGGGCAGTGCAGTGAAATTCTTTTTTTGGGCGGTTTTTGCAATTTTTAGCGAATTTTACTATTTTTAGCGGTTTACCAAAAATAATCCCGGTTTTAGGGATTAGGGTTTTGGTATCTATGGAATACCTAAAAACATTGTATATATTGTATAGTGAATGGTGAAATTCGATATAATGAATATAAGAAAGGTTTTCCCGGTTTAGGTTTTTCGGTATAAATCTTTGTGTACTATGTGAATGAGCCATTGATTAAATTATGTTTTGCTTAAGAATCTATATGAATTGCTTTACTTCATAGGTTTAAAACTCAAATGTGGTATCAGAGCTCATTTTTGTCTTCAGAGGGATGCCTTTGTTGTTGAGGGTTTGGCTCAGTCTTGATAGATCAAGTTTATCTTGGGTCTATGATAAACCTGGGTTTAGTGGGAGCTATTGCAGTAGAGATTTGAGCATAAAAAGAGGAATGGAAAGCTCATCTAGAATCGAGATAGAGAAGTTCAATGGTAAAAACTTTGAGCTATGGAATCTCAAGATGGATGACCTTCTTGTAGACAAAGAACAATGGATCGTTGTGGATCCTGGTACACAGCCTACTGGTACACCGTATACTAGCACACAAGCTACTGGTACACAACCTACTAGTACACAAACTACTAGTACACCAGCTACTGGTATGTCAAAGGAAGATTGGGAGAAGTTGGACATAAGAGCAAGGAGTACTATTCGACTTTGCATGGCAGATTCGGTTTTGTTGATTGTCTCGGGAGAATCTACAACTAAGGAACTATGGGATAAGTTGGGGAATTTGTATCAATCAAAGTCCCTGGTAAACAAATTGTTTCTTCAAAAGAAGTTGTATCATCTTAGGATGGAAGATGGAGATTCTGTGACAGAACATCTAAATGCCTTTAATACTCCGGTAAGTCAACTTGTCTCTGTTAATATTATGATTATAGAAGAAGATAAGTGTATTACTTTGTTATGTTCTTTGCCAGACACTCGGGATAATCTGGTTGTAGCAATTGGTAGTACCACTCAATCTAAATTGAAGTATGAGGATGTAGTTTCATCCTTGTTATCTAAAGAGATGAGGCGAAAAAGCATGGATGGTCACAACACAGATGCTTTATTTGTAAGAGGGTGTACCCCAGACAAGAACCATGGAGTTCCATGGTAAGACTTCAGGGTGGAGATCTAAATCTACAGGTAGATCTAAGTCTCCAGGAACATCTTTGAGGAAATGTTGGAAGTGTTGTAAAATAGGGAATTATAAGAAAGATTGCAAGTCTAAGAAGGTTGAAAAACCAAAGGGATCTAATAGTGCCTCTTCCACAGAGGCGAAAACCTCCACTGAAGAAGGAGGTGATGTTTACCTGGCACCTCCAAGTACACATGCAGACTGTGATGTATGGTTGACCGACTCAGGTGCATCATACCATATGAATCCTCACAGGGAGTGGTTCTCTGAATATGAAAAATACGATGGTGGTGATGTATTCCTAGGAGATGACTCAACAAAAAAAATCTTGGGACGTGGAAGGGTTAAGTTTCTGATAAAAAATGGAAAGATTAGAACTCTCCTTGGGGTCCTGCACATTCCAAAACTAGCCAGGAGCCTAATATCTATAAGCAATATGGATGATGTAGGAGTGGATACTGTATTTGGAAAGAACACTTGCAAGATGGTATGAGGAGAAATGGTGTTGATGAGGGGAGTTCAGTGTGGAACTCTATACAAGTTGTTGGGAAGCACTTATACTAATGGGTGTAATAGTTTTGTTGTCCTTGAGAAGACAAATAAAGAAGACAAGACCAATATTGTCCCTGAAAAGAAGACCATTCTCTAGCATCAAAGACTGGGGCATATTGGAGAAAAGGGCCTTCGAACACTACACGGTAAAGGCATGGTTGGAGGTATGTCTAATTGCACTCTGGATTTAGATTTTTTTGAACATTGCATATATGGTAAGCAAAATTGAGTAATATTCCCATTTGGTGCTACAAGAGCAAAGGGGATCTAGAGTTGATACACAGTGATGTGTTTGGACCTGTTCTTGTTCCATCCCTAGGTAAATCTGTTTATTATGTTTCATTCATAGATGATTTTTCAAGGAACACATGGATTTATTTTCTTAGAAATAAATCTGAGGTATTTGATAAATTTAAAGAGTTTAAGCCTCTGGTAGAAAATCAAATAGAGAATAAAATAAAGGTATTGAGAATAGATAATGGTGGAGAATTCTAAGGAAATGAATTCAAAGAATTCTGTAAGAAGTGTGGTATAGCAAGGCATAAGACTACTCCATACACTCCTCAGGAGAATGGAGTTGCAGAAAGGATGAACTGGGCACTGATGGGAAAAGCAAGGAGCATGCTCAGTGGTGTCGGGTTAGGATAAGAATTCTAGGCAGAGGCAGTGGGTATAGCATGTTACCTGGTCAATCAATCACCTTCATCAGCGTTGGATGATAAAACTCCACACGAGGTATGGTCTAGAAAGAAACCCTCTCTTCAACATCTTAGAGTGTTTGGTTGTGATGCTTATGTACATTTCCCAAAGGAAAATAGAAGTAATATGGATAAAAAGGATGAAAAGTGTATCTTTATTGGTTATAAATATTGTGTGAAAGGTTATAAGCTTTGGAACCCAAAAACCAAGAAACTCGTTTACAGTCAAGATGTTGTTTTCAGAGAGGTAAAAGATGTGTCCAAACGGGAATTCCTACGAATGCAAGATGAACCTGAGAAAATAGAGCTTGATTTGGATGATGCAAAATCTGAATCATCTAAAGAAGAGGAAGCAGAAGCAAAAGAAGAAGAAGAAGAAGAACCTCATACCCCAGTATTGAGGAGATCAGTGAGACATAGAAGGAAACCAGAAAGGTATAGTCCACCTGATTTTCGTTCCAATTTTTCTTTATCTATTACTAATGATGATCCTAGAACTGTCAGGGAAGAAGTGAATTCAGAGGATAGTAAACTTTGGAAGAAGGCCATGGTTGAAGAAATGGATGCCTTGGATAAGAATGAGGCATGGGATATAGTTGAGTTGTCAGCTGGAAGAAAATCAATTGGTGGAAAATGGTTGTTCAAGAAGAAGTTTAATGCACAAGGTAAAGTGGAAAAATACAAAGCTCGGTTAGTAGAAAAAGGTTATTCCCAGGTAGAGGGAATTGACTTTGTTGAGATTTTTTCTCCTGTTGCTAAGTTAACTTCTATTAAATTTATTTTATCTATTGATGTTACTTTTGATCTTGAAGTGGAATAGATGGATATGAAGACAACATTCCTACATGGGGATCTAGAAGAATAAATCTACATGAAGCATCCAAAAGGATTTGCAGTGAAGGGAAAGAAAGAGTTGGTCTGTAAGCTAAAGAAGTCACTATATGGTTTGAAGCAATCACCTAGGATATGGTACCAAAAGTCTGACACATACATCCTTGGATGGGGATTTGTAAGAAGTAGGGATGATCATTGTGTATATTCCAAGCAGGTTGGTAATCACTTCATTTATGTAGTGTTGTATGTTGATAACATGTTGTTGGTAGGAAATAACATGGATGTTATCAAGGAGGTGAAATCACAGCTATCCTCCAAATTTGACATGAAGGATCTCGGTGCTGCTAACTTCATTCTGGGAATGGAGATTAAAAGAGATCGTGCAAACAGGAAACTTTGGTTGAATCAAAGAAAATATGTTGAGACGATATTGCAGAGGTTTAATATGCATGGCAGTAAACCGATCAAGGTTCCTATTCCTATAGGTGTAAAGTTATCTGCAGATCAGTGTCCCAAGACACAGGAAGAAGAAGAGGACATGTCCCATGTTCTGTATGCCAGTGCAGTTGGCAGTTTGATGTATGCAATGGTCTATACTAGACCAGACATTTCACATGCAGTGGGATTTTTGAGGAGGTATATGTCAAAACTAGGGAAGGAGCATTGGACAACAGTAAAGAGGGTCTTCTGGTATCTTCATGGCACCACTAGTTATGGATTGTGATACCAAGGAAGACCAGGATTGGCCAGAGTGGTGGACATACATGGCTTTGTTTATGCAGACTGGGTTGGAGATCTAGATCGCAGAAGATCTACAAGTGGGTATGTGTTTAAGCTATTTGGAGGAGCAATCAGTTGGATGAGCAAAAGATAGGTTGTAGTGGCACTCTCAACTACAGAAGATGAATACATGGCAGCCACTCATGCAAGAAAGGAAGCAGTATGGTTACAAAGATTGTGTTCAGGTATTGGGTTGGTACAACAAGCAGTGAGATTAGATTGAGACAGTTAGAGTGCAATCTTCCTGGCAAAGAACCCAGTTTATCATTCGAAGACAAAGCATATTGATGTTCAGTATCACTTTGTGAGAGACATGGTTGAGTAAAAGAAGGTGTTGCTGGAAAAGGTTGACACTTTGAAGAATTTTGTAGATTCATTAACAAAGTCTGTGAGCACAAAAAAGTTCTCCTGGTGTAGAGTAACAATGGGCATTGTTGCCCTGGATTGTTGACTATATAATCCCCTGGACCCCTGGATGCAAAGAAAAAAACAAGTCGGAGAATGTTGGGTATGTGTTATATTCTTTGCATGTGTGTGTGTGTGGGCGCATCATATATGACAACTACGTCTAACGATCCCTTGTAGTAGTGCTATGTTTGTGTCGTAGTGACATTTTTTCTATTTTGAGCAGTTTACTAAAAATAATCCCAGTTTTAGGGATTAGGGTTTTGGTATCTATAGAATACCTAAAAACATTGTATATATTGTATAGTGAATGGTGAAATTTGATATAATGAATATAAGAAAGGTTTTCCCGGTTGAGGGTTTTTGATATATATCTCTATGTACTATGTGAATGAGTCATTGATTATATTTTGTTTTGCTTAAGAATCTATATGCATTGATTTACTTCATAGGTTTAAAACTCACATTTCTAAGCTAGGTAGTGCATATTCTGTGTTTGTATCTACCTTTTATGCCATGAAAGAGGCTCTAGAGAAATCTTATCAAAAAACCACTCTTGAGTCCTTTCGTGCTCCTTTGATTAGAGAGGAAGATAATATTGTACAACTTGGATTGATCAACACTACAGGTACCTCCAAAAACTCCTTAGTCGCCCAACAAAAAGATAAAACCAAGAATCCCAAGAAGCAACATAAGGGTCCCAAAACCACTCAAACATCCCAAACCCATTCATACAGCTTCAACTCCTAATGGTGACAAAGGAGAAAAATATAAAAATAAGAAGATTAATAGACATTGAAACTTTTGCAATAAATATGGTCATGATAAGTCCAAATGTTTCAAGAAGATGGCAGCTTTAGAAGCATCAATGAAGAAGCACAAAATTAGTATTGATTCTACTTCTTCTTCTTCTTCTCATGGACATGCACTTTCTGCTTCTGGTTTCTCCTTCAATACAACTTCTACTTCTTATGGTGAGTGGATTATTGATTCTAGAGAATGTTATCATATGGATAAGGATAAAGACATATTTTCTTCTCTAAATGAATGTAACACCAAGAAAATATTTTTTGGTGATGATAGATCTCTTAGTGTTGTGCGATCTGGAACAGTTCAAGTAGATAATGGCCATTTCAATGATATATTATGTGTTTCAAGTCTTTCTTGCCACCTTATATCAGTATATCAAATCACCCATTCAGGGGAAGGTAAAACCATAGAGTTTTCACCTCACCAAGTTGTAATCAAGGATCTAAAAGATCCTAAGCATGTTCTTGCAACTGGAATTGTTGATGATATTACCAGGTTGTACAAGTTTGACAACTTTGGGTCATCATCTTTTTCATCATTTTTTGTTGCTCATAGCGATGACTTGACCAAATTTTGGCATGAGCGGTTTGGTCATCTAAACTATCGCTCATTGAAACAATTATGTAATCAACAGATGGTGACCGGACTTCCTCCTGTTTCATATAGAAATGGTTTTTGTGTTGGTTGTGTTATCGGTAAACATCATCGAGACAGTTTTGAAAAATGTGCCTCTTGGCACGCCTCGGGCCGTTTGCAGCTTGTTCACAATGATTTGTGTGTTCCACTTTCTACTCCTTTTTCTGGGTGAAAGTATTTCTTAACGTTCATTGATGACTTCTCCAGACGTACTTGGGTTTACTTCTTAAATCTTAAGAGAAAAGTTTTTGATAATTTTTTGGCCTACAAGGCCCTTGTAGAGAAACAATTGGGACATCAAATTCAAAGGTTAAGAATAGATAATGGAGGAAAATATGTGAACAATAATTTTACAATTTACTGCACTACACAGGGCATCCAAATGCAACACATTTTTCCATATACACCACAACAAAATGATGGTGTTGAGATAAAGAATCGCACATTAAAAGAAATGGCTAATTGCATGATCAAATCTAAGGGATTAAGTATAAAGTATTGAGCGGAAGCCATCAAATGTGAAAATTACATAGTAAATTGCACTCCCACAAAGTATCTTACAAGTATAACACCGAAATAATCTTGGAATAAAATTAAACCATATGTAAGTCACTTATGTGTATTTGGCAGTATAGCATGGGCTCACATTCCTGATGAGAAAAGGAAAGCATTGAAGCCTAAAAGTGAGAAGTGTATATTTGTTGGTTATTCTGAAGATGTCAAAGGTTATAGACTTCTTCAACCACAATGTAATGAAACTATTATAAGAAGATATGTTAAATTTGATGAAAATCTCTTGGCTTGTGAGCCTAATTCGGTGATTGTGCCTTCTTCGACCTATGATCCATCTTCGGGAATGGTGCCATGAAACATGCATACCCATTTTTGTTTATTGTTGTACATACAGAGCACAATGGAAGATAGAACAGTGAGGACATTGTTCCTTTAATGGGGAGTGGATTGTGATACCTTTGTTTCCCCCAGCTTGTAAATATAACTATAGCATGCCAAAAGACTACAGGCTGACCGATTATGTGTGGATGTAGGAATTGATGAACCTTTTGTTATAGAAGGTAATATGTGTGTGTGTGTGTGTGTGTGTGTTACTAAATAAAATGGAAGTTGTTGCATAAATGTTGAAGGGGTTGTCAAGGTAAATCATGATGCATGAGAGATATGGCAAGGGAAACCAATAATGGTTGAAATGACCCCTACCAGACTAGTACTTTGCTGGATTTAAATTGTTCAAACCCAGAATAGTCCTCTAACCCATAGAATTTAATTACCAATCAAGATGGTAGTTGGGAAATTTTCCTCAAGAGTCAATGAGGAGATGGGAAGAGTACCCATATGGAAACTTCCTAAACTGACTCAAGAAATTGGGAATTGGACCCACACAATATTGCTAAGAAAGGAAAGAAAAGGAAGGGAAAACCATGGGTAGAGAGGAGGATGCAAGGGGGAATTGTTCCAGTGACCATTTTTCTGAAGAGGGAGATCATGTGCAGCTCCATGGTTCTGAAGAGAACTAAAAAATGAATTTGTGTCTGGGTACAGGAATTGATGGGAAACATTTTATAACCAATACGATAAACGAGGTTGAAAATAAGATGAGTGACTGAGGAAGCAGTCAATGCAGAACACCTTCTTGGTGGAGAGAAACCTGATATGCCAATTTCCTATGGGAAGAGGAGAGAGGCCGTTATCCATGGTTGTTGCTAAACAAAAGGAAGAGTCTCTCTCAGAGAATCATGATCTAGTTAGGGGGTGGCCAGTGGTAAATCCGTCCATAATTTACTGTGCCTATGGTTGGGTGGAAAATGGCACCCCTTTCAGCAGTTGCATCATTACCTGGTTTCTATATAAGTAAATTTTGTTAAATATTTGTAGTGTTTAGATAAGAAAAAATTCTATACTATGTTTTAGAGTTGTGTAAGTTTAATTTCTGACAAAAGTGACTTGAGAAATTTAAGTAAAATGAAGAGAATGTTTTAGTTGAATCTCATTTGATTTAATTCCTTATATCTGGACTATATGTGTGTTAAAATAATATTTTCAAGAGTGAATGTTTTGGTTGAATACGTTGCACAGTTTAATGCACTCTTTGGAAATGATGATTGAACAATTAAAAATCTCTATAAAGCGTCTAAAATAAGAGAGAGTGATTTTTTGTATAATAGTGTTCTATTTTAACTGGTCCTCAAGCCTTATTACAAAAAACTTAGAGTGTAACAGATATGGATTTGGACTATAGGGAAACAATCCAAACATTTAAGAATGCAATTTTTTTTATTATAAATAGGTAGTAAGGAAAATAACTTTGGAATTATACATGACACTTCTTACTTGAATTCAAAGTACAAAAGCCCTTTAGATTTCAATTGGGAGTTAATAACAATTATACTAAACTTGTGTTAAATGTCCTATAAATTTGGGAAGAATCCCCTTAAATTTTGGTGGGTAGTAAGTCCTGGTAGAAATACCATATTTCACTACGAAGAAAATTCTTGCCTTAGGACCAATATCCTTAAATCTAGGTAAGGAAAGTAAATTGGAGAAGGACTTGAACACTAAAGGAATTACATGTTAAACGAGATTAATCCTCCCATCATTAACCTTTTAATAATTTTGAAATCATTCGGGACTCTAGGAATTGGGAATGACAAACTTGCAAACATTATCGTTAATATATATATATATATATATATATATAGAGAGAGAGAGAGAGAGAGAGAGAGAG